>APFE030759463.1:0-88684 GCA_000404065.3 Pinus taeda | reverse complement strand
TATGACAAAACTCTACCATCCTTTTTTATTTGAAAGTTGTTGCGTTATCAGTGATTAACTTATTCAGGCAACCAAAGCGAGACAAGATGTTATTTTCAAGGAATGAAATAATTACCGCATCTGTAGCTTGTATGGTGGGAATTGCTTCAATCCATTTCATGAAATAACCTGTCACTGTGAGGATCCACCTATGCTGACCAGAAGAAGCGGGATGAATTTCACCAATGAAATCCAACCCGCATTACTGGAACGAGGCACTCACCTTAATGGGCTTAAGTGGCAAATGCTGTAATTTCTGCCTTCCTTCGAAAATCTGACACTTATGACAGCTCTTGACCACCTTATATACATCAACAAACAATGTCAGCCAATAATATCCCATTCTCAGGACTTTATTTGCTGTTGATTTCCAAAAAAGGTGACCACCACAGTCTCCTTTGTGGAAATCCTCCATGACCTTCTTTGCTTCTTTTTCCACCAAACAATTCAACAGAACACCACTGGGATCTTTCCAATAAAGTGCAGAATTTGGAATGCAAAACTTGGCAGCCTTCAATTTGAGAGTTCTAGCTTTGATTCTAGTCATGCCGGCAGTGGTGACAAATTTTTAAGCTCATATATGATATCTGAATACCACGGAGAAAGAGCAAACATTTTAGATACCTGAATTGACGAACCTTCCTCATTCTCATTGAACATAGTAGTGATCAGATTTATGTCTAAGGCATGCAAGTTTGATTCGACCATTAACTTTGCCAATCCCTGTCCCTTAGCATGCTTCGTGGGCTTTATTTTCACATCAAATTCCAACAAAGCTACAATCCACTTACCTTGTCTTCCTTCTGGATCTGTCTGCACTAAAACATCTTTGACAACAGTGTTAGGAACGTAAGCCAAAATACAAGAATGTAGAATATTTACCTAAAAATCTTTCAATGCTTTCACAAGTGCAAGGGCTTGCTTCTCAATGATGTTGTAATTTAAGGTTGCATCTCTTATAGCTCTGTTGAAAAAAGAAATTGGTCTTTCATGATCATCTCTTTTCTGCAATAACACAACTGCCATAGTATGCTCCGAAGTGAATGGAAACAATATGAAATCTTGAGTGTAGTCCGGGCTGGCTAGAACTGGAGCTGAAGAAAGAGCCAATTTGACTAAATTGAAAGATTTTACGTCCTCCTCCATCCATTTCACTTAGATTTCCTTCTTAAGCATGTTTGTAATCTCTCTTAGGTGTTCAACAAGATTAGGTACAAAGCGGCATAGAAAATTCATTTTACCATTGAAAGATTGAATCTCTTTCTTATTCTGGAGCAGATCAATTTTCTGAATCGTTTGTACACATGCTGGGTCAATATGAATGTCATCTTTTGAGATAATGTGCCTGCGTAGTTTGCCTTCCTCCATGGCGAACAAGCTCTTTTTCGGATTCAGTGATAGGCCATATTTTCTGCACTTTTGAAAGAGAGTTTTTAGATGGTACATATGTTCTTCATCAGATTTGGAAAACATCGTCAGATCATCCAGGTACACAACCAAAAAGACATCCTTCTCATTTTCAAAATCCAAGTCCATTGCACGCTGGAATGTGGCATCGTGCTCTTCAAACCGAAAGGCATTTTAGCGTAATGAAAAGTTCCCCACGGAGTGGTGAATGCTGTGTTGTATCGGTCATCTTCATGGACAGAAACTTGGTTATATCCAGAATAACCATCAAGTAGTGACATACGAGATGCTCCCACCACTCGTTGAAGTATATGGTCCATTTTGGGCAGTGGATAGTTATCTTTCAACCAAACTTTATTGAGATTTCTAAAATCAATGCACAAGTGAATCTCACCTGTCTTCTTTCATACGGGAACCAAATTAGAGATCCAATCTGAAAATCTGATGGGAACAATTATTCCTAATTTGTACAACCTGTTTATCTCGTTTTCAATTGATGGCAGTATCTTTGGATTTAGCCTTCTCAACTTTTATCTGAAAGGTTTCTGATTGGGCTTAATGGGTATAGTGCGCTGAATTATATTAGTATCATATGTCTTTAAGTCAGAATAGTCCCAAGCAAACACATCGGCGAATGAAGACAACAAACTAATATATTTGTCTTTTATCTTTTGTGGCAATGCTTTAGACAGTTTTACCATTTTAGGATTAGCAGCTATTCCGACATTAACCTCTTCCACACCCTTCTCTGTTGGCTGCAATGTTGGTTTGCAGCTACATCATCTTGATTAAAGAGTTCTTCTAAAGGTATCAAGCCTTTAGGAATAATGTTATTCTTTAGCTGCAACACGTCCATTTGATTGATCTGCACATTATTTTTACCATTATCTTTACCATCATCATTTTCTACATCAATTGAGGTTTCTTTGAACTTACCTTTGTTTTGTAGAAAATCATCAATCTCCTCATCATCTTGGAAAACTTGCCAATATCTCTGATTGTTCGGGACGGTCAGACGATGCTTGACATGAATTTCGAATTTATTACGGGAGTTCATTGGGATCTTCAAACTACTTGTTGCCTTAGCAAGAGCATCAACAATGCTATTTTGTATATGAGGCACACATGTCAAGGTATATTCTAAAAATAATTTTAGGATGTCTAGAACTGCATTATGGTAAGCCCGCATCCAAGGATGCTTTGCTTGATATTCGCCTCTGACCTGCTTAATCACCAATTCAGAGTCACCATATACTGCAATCCTCTTAGCATTAAGCGTTCTTAGAATTTTTAGGCCAGCAATCAGAGCTTCATACTCAGCTTCATTGTTTGAACAATCAAAAGCTAATTTGTAAGAGCATACCCGAATGCTACTAGGCACTTTGTTCGGGGCAGAGAAAGGACTGCGTACCCAATCCCAATTCCAGTGCCATCATTTCCCACTGCTCCATCAAAATCCATGGTCCAAAAACCTTCTTCCTCTTCTTGTAAGTGCTGAAAATCTGTTTGTTGTGCTTTATCTGCTTGCTATCCATTACTTTCAGCTGATCGCTCAACGGTCTTCTATTGTTCTTGTCCTTCTCTCTTTAAAACTCCTACAAAATTTTCTGTTATTTCTGGAATATTATCTGCTTCTACTAACTGGCTATCGATATCAATGAAACTATCATAATACAAAACAAAAGACTCTAAATCTGTATGTACATAATTAATCGGATGATTTATTGGTTTCTCCTTGCTTGAAATCATGTATTTCATTTTTTGTTCCCGATACAGTTTCCTCATTTGGCCAAACACCAGAATCGTTGCATAGGAGAATTCTAGTTGTAGTGTCCCTTTCAATTTTGCTACCCAAGGCCTAGAAAGAAGCATGCCAAACCTGGGAGGAATATCTGCTACAACAATATCCATCAAAACATTCTTCATTGGGATTTGATCCAGACTCATAACCAAGTCTTTGATGAGCCCGATACATCTCACTCTGTTGGAATCAAACAAATAGAGATCATGGTATTGCGGGGTAATGTCTAGACCTTGCTTATCCATGATAGCCTTGGACATGATATTGTGAGAAGCTCTGGAATCAAACATGGCATTATGTAACAAAAAATCATGCAATCTTAAACTGATATAAAGAGGTAGCACATCATTATCAGGAGACTCACCATTCGATGCTAGCCCAAAAATCATTTTGGGTTGATCATCTTCGACATTCACCATTTCAGACATTGGGTCAAAATTCAAAATTTTAGATACTTGACTTCTATAACTGTTGTTCCTCATTATTTCAGTCAAGGGAATGGATACCTTCAATTTAGAAATTTCATTCTCTAAATTAAAAGCGGGAACCTTTTCTACCTCTTTGACTGGGATTTCTTTCCTTTCCTTTTCTTTCGATGTAATTGGATGATTTGATTTTTCTGCTGATGGTGATTTGCTACTATCCGGATCAACCGCCTCCTTTCCTTTCCTTTGTGTAACTGATGAATCATTCTTTGATGCCTGAATGTCCTTCCTCTTCTGAATTGGTTTAACCGACGCGTCTCTGTTTCTAAGTTAATAACGCTACTGTTGGGTGGACAGAGCATTCATATAGCCTCTTTAGTACTCATCTAATTCTTCCTCCAAGATGGTGTCATTTGTTAGAATGAAATCTGCATCTTTGTGTACAACCGAACTTTCTACATACTCCTCATCCTCGGTAATATAAATAGGCAAATCATCAAGAGTAAAGAAGTGGTTTTCTTCACCTATTATATTCCCGTCCTCATCTGACTCTAGTCCATGCACAGAATTTTGCTGTAAAGGTGGCTGTACTGGCTGCTGTGCTATCTGCTCTTGGGCTCGCTGATCTCTCTACCTTATTCTATATTGTGGCTGTTGCTGGCCACGAAAGTGAGGATTTCTAACTTGTGGCTTAGGTTTGTCAAGTTTCACCCTTTCAAGCATCTTCTCTACCTTCCAGAGTAATTGATCCACCGAGGAAGATTCTTCTTTTACGGTGACCTTCTTTTCTGCCTTTGCTCTAGCCTTCTTGGTTAGCAAATTTGCTTCAACGCTGACCACGATCTTCTGCATGTCTTCCATTGTGGCTGGTTCTCTTTATCTTAATTGATAAGCCATGTTAACATCAAAAACATCCGGAAACTTCACCATGGCTAGCCCCATAGGTGGCCTTAGATGAAAAGGAATTTCAATATAAATAGAATTGAATCTAATGCAGTAGTCTTGGACCAACTCACCAGCGTTTCATTTGATTTTCTCATATTCAGCCAGAACTTGGAGAGGATTCTTTTTCACTTCCCAGCAGCCTAAAAATTGTCTTTGTAGGTCGGCCAAGGTAGCAATACGTGCAACCGGAAAACCTCTGAACCATTTCCTCACTTCACCTGTAAATGTCTGTACAAAGAATCTCATTGCCACATTCTCTGCATCGATCTCATGAAATTCACAGAAATCTGCCATTCTGTCCACATGTTGTTGAGTGGTAATGCTGTTAGGAGTGATATCAAAAACAGGATTTTGCTTTCATAATCCACGGGCATATCATCTAAAATTTAAGGCAGGACAAGAGGTGCAAAACGAGCAGCCATCACTCTTGGTGGGTTTGGCCTTGGAGGTGTTGGAGGAGTGTGCGCAGTTTGTAGGGGGCTAACAATTGGAGTTTGAAGCTGTGCCACAATGTAATTATCAATTGACCGGTTAGCCCTCTCAGTTTCCAAGTCTATAAGAAATTATGGGTTGGGGACAGTAGATTCAACCACCCTTTCGGATTTGGTCTCGAACAATGATATTTCAAACTGCTCATCAAAATCTAGCTCTTCAAGATACTCAAAAATGTCAGGACATGAATGGGATTTGAACACGAGAGATATAGAGATCTCTTGACGACAAAGTCTTGGAATCAAATTGGGATTTTCATAGATGTGCGGAGGATCTGGATCTGGATTAGCTCTGGTATATCTTCTAGAAGCCAGCGTGCTATTAAGAAAAATCAAAAGGACACAACCAACTCACTCAGCCTATCAAATCCTAAACTTATCATCCGGAAGCTTAGAATTATGAAGAAGTAAGGGGTGTAATTTCATTCCCCAGTGAAGTCCCCACTATGTTAGCACCAAAATCTACCTTAGGCTGAAGGAAGGAAAAATTCAGGGTAACCACAAACCACGCTCAGTCTGGTAGCTAGCCCTACCAGAATAGGAGAAGGCTCTCTCCGTGTCACGCTCAGAGAATAAATAATCAATATGGTCTAAGATGACTTACAGTGAATATTTATTTTAGGCTAGGTAAATAAACATGGAAAAAAGAGGAAATTTTTGATAAATGACTGAGTTTCTAGGATGTATGGGACCAACGAACAATAATGAGCAGAGAATTCAACACAAAGGCATAGATTATTTTGTGAGGCAAGATAGGTGGAAAGTTTAGCAATTAAATTTGAAATAATGCGAAATGGAAAGATTTTTTAGGAGGGTGAAAAGGGCATAAATACATGAATCCTTTTCAACAAAAGAAAAACACAGAACGTGAAACTTTCCCATAGGCAGAGCAATAAACAAGAATCCTACCTTATCTTACTTAAAAAATTTCACTAGAAATGAATATGAATGAACTATGAAACATAACGAAATACATATGAAACAGAAAGAGAATACATTTGCTACACTCACACCACATGAATCTCATGAAACAGAGCTGTTGCCTTTCATTAATTCTCTGTCAAAATATACAATGAGTCACTAAGTTTCTCTCCCACAGTCTCCTAGAAGTTACAACCAACCCTTTGCAAATAGTTTTACATACAATAAATAGACTTTGCCATTGGGAAATGAAACGACCCATAGTTGGGGAGTTTTTCAAATCATTACAAACTGGAAATGGAAATCCAACCATTAGTGATAGGTGCAGCGTTACAAAAATGACAAAACTGTAGCGTAGATTGGTGGGTCACTGCTCGCCTTCCTTTGCCACTTGGATAGAAGCCAACCTTTAGTGAAAATACTTTTTAAACTTTACCTTAGGTGCCGAAAAAAATTTAGTTTAAATGAGCGGGCCCACTCGGATCAAATCGCGAATCGAAATGTCGCGGAGCGGAAGTGATTTTGGCCTTTAGGTCTCTGTGCACCGCGCCCAAAACTATGTGTGTTGTGCCACTTTGGAGGTGATTTTAAGGTACCTTCTAAAGTCCAAATTGTGCCCAAGTGTGCTTGTTAGAAAGCCCTACCTATCTACTTTCTAACCCAAGTGGAATTTCTGACTTTGGTGCTCATTTTCCACTCCAAAACTTCAATCTCCCAAGACTGCTTCCTATGTGTCAAAATAGGGGCAGAGAGGTCATTTTTGAGTGTTTTTGACCTCCTGGGGACTCAAAACTTGCCCAAACTTCTTGCCCATGAACCCACAGTCATGATATTTCATCCTAAATCCAAAAAGGCCAGTGGCACGACGCACAGGGAGAAAAACCCTGTTTTGTGCACAAAAATTTGTCAAATGACCAAAATTGCCCCAAATTTTTTGAAATTCGGGCTGGAGATTCTCTATGAAGTGTTATTCTGGGCCACAGAGGCTTAAGTGAAGATTTAGAGCTGATATTTCTCTTTTTTCCTCTTTTGTCTTTTTGTCGCACTCCTCAATTTAACCTTCAAATTCCTTATCCAAGCCTTTCAACTCATGTTCCATGCCCTGTAGTGATAAACCATCTGCCTCAATAATGTTTTGTCCTTGTCGGCCTTCTCTAGCAGTCTCTCAAGGTGGATGTTGATCCGCTCAAGCCAAGACTCTCGGTCATTGTTAATCTCTTGCTCTAATGGAGTGAGCTCAATCCTCCTATGTTGGGCAAATTGGCGATTCTCGCGGATGTTTTGCAGCTCCATGATCTCATGTTGGTCTTCAAGCTATTTTTTCCTCTGCTCCAAATACCTGATAATCCACTTAGCCCTCTCCAAATTGAGAGACAAGGCTTGGATCTTTGTTTGCTGCTCCTGGATGGTCCTCCTAAGTTTGGCACTCTCCACATCTGTATCGTCATCATGAATGAGGATGAAGTCAGCCTCTCGTTTACTTGATGGTCCCTTGTCATGCATGGGCCTCTTGCCTCTATCATGTACCTATGTTGTCGATGTTGGAAGTGATGCCCCTTCCACCCCGGGTGGAGATAACACTCGCTTTGTTGCTGCGAACAAATGTCTACTGCCTCTCTGATAGGTGATGAATACTTGCATAGTAGCAGCCTCATGGCGCTCATACTAATGAGAACGACCACCTATCTGATGTTCAACCTCTCATAATACCTGTGAAGTGTTGAAGAGGTCACGGGAGATGAAATCATCCCAAGTAATGCCCTATAATCCCAGCTGATGAACCACCAAAATCTTAATAAGAGTAAAATGATAGACACTGTTAAGTTGCTGTTGAGGGGTCTTGTGTTGCATGAAGGTGTTCATCCTCTCTATGTTCCCGCAAATAAAATATGGGATGTTCATCATCCGTACCCTGGTAAAGTGCATGAGCAACTTGATGTGATAGGCATATAAACGAGAGAACCTCCCCTCACAGTTGAACTATTTCATGATTAACTTCATCAGTGGAGCATATTCATCTTTCAAATATTGGAATGGAAAGACTCTTTTGAGCTGCCTCAAGAAAATGGCCTCAATGTATGGCTCATAATGCTACCGATCAACCTTTTGTTTCTTGTGCCATGGTTCTCCAACGTTTGGTATGCCAGTTGCTAATGAGACAGTTTCAGGTGTCAGTGTGAAGGTGACACCAGCTAAGATAGAGTGATCTCCATGTAAGTGAAGCACAAAAATACGGGCCAACTCATGATGAACTCGAACACTAGGCACCTTTTGACAAAACTCAAAACATGACAGATGCTAGAAACATGACATAGCAAGAGGGCAGGCCTGCAATTCTGTAAGGGTGGTTGGTTCATCCCTAACATGTTTTCCACTATTATGATGTCTCCGAGGAGCCTGTTCTTCCGAGGATGAATCACTTTGGGTTTACATTTCATACTCCGATGAATGCTCAGATGCCACGACTATTGTATATGAATTGTGCTTGGACTTCCCTTTGATGATGTATGCCACTATGTGTTGTTATGAACTCTGCCACCAAGGGCAACAATGTAAAAGGGAGTGTTAAGAAGGGGAATAATATGATGGGATTAGGGGTTATGGGGGAAAATTTTGTTTAGGGACATGTAGGAGGGTTTGGGGATTTTATAAGGTAGGATTTTGGGGTTTTACATTTGACAAATGAGTGAAGGCGATAGGAAATAGGAGTTTAGTAACGTTTTAGGGTAGGGAAAAAATAGGGAAAAATGGGATAGGGGGGAAGGGAACGATGGAAAGAAGGGAAAGGTGAAAGGGAGGACAAACCTTGGCATCCACACAACGAATTTTCAGCCCTAACAACAATGGTTTTGATGACTTCAAGTGGTAGGGTTTAGGAGTTTTTATTGCAACTATAAACGGCCATAAACCATCATCATATTCACAAAATGTGATGAGCAACCGAGATGTCGACCCTACCTGGCAATTGGAAGGGATTCAAAGGTGATTTGTTACGATTTGGGAGAAAAACCGGGCCTTTATGGGTGTGCGCTGTACCCTTTGTGTGCGTCGCGCCTGTGTTGTTTCAACACTGTGTGGTCGCGCCCTGTGCACCGCACCCCTCTGCTTGTTCGCCACGCCTATGAAAACACCTCCAACCTCACTCAGAACGTGTGCTTGCAATCTCAATCTATTTGAAATGCTTTCTCTCTATCCTTGGTGTGGAAAATGACATTGTTCCTTGTGGAAATTCTATATAAAGACATTTGGATTCATGGGTTTGATTTTTGTTTCTTCAAAACCCACTTTGGTAATGTTTTGTTTTGGCACTTTTTCATGATTTAATTCAACTCTGTATTTCACTTTTCCCTTTGAATTTTTAGCTAAAATGATGAAATTTTTGGCACTTTTTGCAAGGGTTGCATGACATGACATTTGGCCAAGGAAACCATGATTGCTCCTGAAGAGATCAACTGGAAATTTTTTTGAAAATTATCACAAATGGCACACTATTTGACTTTTCTTCAAAACAGAGTTTTGAAGAATAGTCGTAATCTGTCAATATGACAATGAAAATCTTTAAATCAAAACTTTGTAAGGGCCTCCCTCTGGCCTGCATGGCTTTATTGGACATGTTTGAAAACCAATTTATCTGATCCCTAGACCTAATGACTGAAAATGACTCTCGTCCATTAAAAGATCAAACATTGACTGTCATGGACTTTAGTGAACATTGATGAAAAGACCTAAGCCAGCAGGTGCCAGACATGAGGGGAAATGACTGACAAGACCTTTTCGTCAGATTATGGCATGCCCCTAGTGGAATGCATCTGAGTGAATGGAGCGAGACTCCTAAAAATGAAATGCAGAAAGAGTTTTGATCTCTGACGGAGGACTGACAAGACCAACTCTAACACAATGTCTGGTCTAGTACAGACCATCACATACATTAGGCTATTGACTCCACTTGCATATGGAACATGGGACATATCCTCTTCCTCTTATTATGTCTTATGACACTGTTCAACAAATAAATTTACACCTACAGGAATAGGAACCTTCACTAATTTACTATCCTACATATTAAACCTCTACAATATTGTCTCGACATACTTACTCTGGTTTAACCAAATTTTCCTCTTTGTCCGATCTCTTTTAATTTCCATGCCCAAAATATAGTTTGCAACACTAATATCTTTCGTGTTGAATTTGGAGGACAAATGGGTCTTCAAATCTTGGATAATTTCTTTGTCATTTCCAACCAGAAACATATCATCCACATACAAGACTAGATAAATAACATGGTCACCAATTAATTTAAAATACACATAGTGATATGCATCACTTCTGATGAAGCCAAGTCCCCATATAAATGTATCAATTTTCTGATACCACATCCTTGGTGACTGTTTTAACCCATAGAGAGACTTCTTTAAATTGCATACTAGTTCTTTCTTACCCTTCACCCCAAAGCCTTCAGGTTGCTTCATGTAGATCCCCTCTTCCAGATCCCCGTGAATAAATGTTGTCTCCACATCCATCTATTGTACCTCAAAATCAAAAGCAACAGCAACAGATAAAATTAATCTAATAGAAGTTACCTTGGCAATAGGAAAAAAGATATCACCAAAATCAATTCCTGGCACCCGGGAATAACTTTTTGGTATCAATCGAGCTTTGTATTTCTCCACCTTTCCTTTTGTGTTTGTCTTCTTCTTGAACACCCATTTACTGCTAATGGTTTTCCTTCCAGTCGAAAACTCCACTAGATCCCAAGCCTCATTTTTGTGCAAAGATGCCATTTCATCAACCATGGCCTCTTTCCAGAGTTTTCCATCCTCTGAATCTACTGCTTCCTTCATAGTTCTGAGATCATCATCAGTAATAGATAAAGAAAAATTTAAACAGAAAGTAGATGGACTATACCTTTCTGGCTGCCTTCTTTCTCGAACTGATCTTCTCACACCCGGAGTTTTTGGCTCTTCATCTTCTAATTCCTCCTCTGCTGTAGAGTCTGATTCTTCCTCCTTTAGCTCAAACTCTATCTTCTCAGGTTCCTTTGGTTGGACTTCATGTTTAATAACATATTTCACCTCTTTTAACACCACAGCTCGGCTGTACACAACCTTCCTTGTCACTAGGTTCCAAAGCTTATAACCACTTAAACCATCCTTATACCCAATAAAGATGCACTTTTCAGATTTACTATCCAACATGGTTCTTTTCTCCTTTGGAACATGTACAAATGCATCACATCCAAATACCCTCAGATGTGAAAGAGAGGGTTTCTTACTAGTCCATACCTCTTTTGGAGTCATATCCTCCAATGATGATGAAGGTGATCTGTTAACCAGGTAATATGCTATCTCTGCCACCTCTGCCCAAAATTCCTATCCTAACCAAGCACCATTGAGCATGCTTCTTGCTCTTTCCATCAATGTCTTGTTCATTCTTTCTGCAAGTCCATTTTGTTGAGGTGTATATGGAGTAGTCTTCTACCATGCTATACCACACTTCTTATAGAATTCTTCAAATTCCTTACTGCAAAACTCTCCACCATTATCTGTCCTTAGCACCTTTATCTTCTTCCTATCTCGTTTTCCACCAAAGCCTTAAATTCTTTAAACCTACCAAAGACTTCATATTTCTTCTTAAGGAAATATATACATGTATTACTTGAGAAGTCATCTATAAAGGATAAATAGTACGCAGAGTTACCCAGTGATGGAACCTTCACAGGTCCAAACACATCACTATGCACAAGCTCTAATATCTGTTTCGCCCTCTTACCACTAGAGGGGAAACTCACCCAATTCTACTTCCTATATACGAAATTTTCATAGAAATAAAAATACAGAGATCTATTACTCATATCTTCTACCATACCTTTACCATGAAGTATTCGAAGGCCCTTCTCTCCAATATGTCCAAGCCTTTGATGCCATAGCATGGTCTTCTATCCGAAGACCACTAGATTTTCTGCTCCATTTTCAAGAACCACTAAACTGTTGCACCCATCAACAATAGTTCTACCTTGCAGCTTGTATAGAGTTCCAATTCGAACTCCCCGCATCAATACTAGTGCCCCTGAAGCATCTTGCAAGTATCCTTATTGAACAGTGTTTTTACACCTACATCATCTAGCTTGCTTACAGAAATCGGATTTCTGGCTAATGCCGGAATATGTTGAACACCTGGAAGTGCTATAACCCTTCCACCGTGCAACTTCAACTTTACTTTCCCATGACCAACGATTCTAGCCTTCCTGTCATCCCCCAAGAAGACATCACCACCATCATATTTATCATACTCATAAAACCACTCTCTATGGGGACTGAAGTGAAAGGATGCACCTAAGTTAATCAACCATGCCTCATGATCTACATGTGTACTTGAAGAAGCCAAGTACACATCCCCACCTTCATTTGAGGTGGTTTTTACCTCTGCAGAAGGAGCATCATTAGATCCCTTTCCTTTATCAAGAGCTTTATATTTACAATCCCTTTTGTAGTGCCCTTCCTTTCCACATTTCCAGCGCACCACCTTTACAGGTTTTCCTCGAGATTTAGATCTCCCTCTAGATTTAGACCTCCCACTCGATGACTTATTTTTTTCTGTTCTGGGACCATCCTCATACAAATAAGGCATCCCCATTTTGGCTCTCCATATTTTTCCATCTTATTTCCTCTGTCAAGAAGGATGAGACTATTTCATCGAACTGCAAGGTAGTTGCATTGCTACCTATTGCAATAACCAAAATATCCCATGAATCTGGTAGAGAACACAACAAACAGATGCACTTATCTTCATCTGAAATTTTAATATCAACAGATGATAACTGACTTAACACAGTATTAAATGCGTTCAGATGCTCTATCATTGAGTCTGCATCTTTCATTCTCGAGTTATACAGCTTTTTCCATAGGAACAATTTATTCACCAGAGACTTAGATTGGTATAAAATCCCTAAATTGTCCCACAAAGCCTTCATCGTAGCTTCCCTGATACATTCAACAATACTAAATATGAGAAACACAATCATATTGTGCTCTCTGCCTTCTGATCAAAATTCTTCCATTCTTCATTGGACATTCCTGTTGGTTTAGTACCTGGATCTACCACGATCCACTGATCTTTATCCACCAATAGATCCTCCATCTTGAGTTTCCATAATTGAAAACTCTGACCATTAAATTTATTGATCTCTATCTTTCGACTACTTGCCATCTTCTTTCACCACTAGAATCGATCTTGCAAATCTCCCACTGAATAGGGTCTACCACAAGCCCAAGTGAAATTCCTCAGCAGCAAAGGCATCCCCTTAAAGCCAAAACAACTTTGATACCAAATGTAGGTTTTAACCCTGTACAGAAATTACTTGGATATGAATTCTAGAAGATAGAAAATAAACAATGCGAGAGCATAAAACACATATACACAGAGATTTCCTCTGGATCCGCAAACCGTGACTACCAGCTTGATTTTTCATTATTTTCCTTTCAATGTTACGATACATATTTATACATGCCAAAGCATCCAATACCATGGACCAAAAAAACATCATGTCCAAAACCATGGACTGAAAACCATTTCATCCAAAACCAAAATTTTCCGGGGCACTGCCCTGGACCCCATAGAGTGGGGTTACCTACACCCCTCAAACCCCTTGTGACTCCCCCCACTACACAATTGGCACAATAAAGGGGGGCTCTACCCCCCTTCTAACCCCCTGGTTAGCTACGTAGGCTAGTCGTGGAAAGAATATAAAATAGCCCAACACTCACTCCATTTTGATCCTCTATGGGTTCTTCACCTTCTAAAAAGAATTTCCTTTTTCCCCTTGACTGTCTTCTTTTCTCCATGCAATTCCTAGGGGCAGTGTGGTGACCCTACTGATGAACTCTGGGGTGAGATCTATAGTGAACCCTCTAACTATAATAGTGGCATGGATCCTACTGTGTGGAGTGAGGGAATGAGCAAATTCTTGAGAAAACAGAGTTTCTTGTGTATGTAACCCACTAGATTTTTAGCGGAAATCTAGTTCATTTTCTTGTAAATGGGGATGGATTTTTAGATCCTACCTCTTTAGAATGGTGGCAGTGGATAATTCTCTTGATATTCCCTCTTGAACCCCTCTCTTCCTATCATGTAGATTGCATCTGTGTATCTTGTAGATTGCTCTTGTAGACTCTTCTTGTAGGAATTCTCTTGCAGAACGATGGATCCTTGCTTCCAATGGGTGGCCAGAGTTATAAGAGCTACTTGATTGAGGGTGTTTCAAGGATATGGAATGCATGAATGCATGAAAATAATTTTTTGTTTCCCTTTATACCACCTCATCATTCCCACTCCTTGTAATCAACTCCCACAGTTGTTAAATCCATAGTTAACCACTTCTTGTCCTACTCCTTCTCTATTCTTTGAGTTGACTACAACCATGTGTGAGAGGACACCCTACTTTGTATGTGATGAATGAATGAAGGTGGCCAAGTTAACTGGCCACCTTTTCACTACAAACCAACTACCTCGTAACCTTTACAAATTTTGATCAAATGATGCATATGAGTGAGTGAGTGGGATACTTACCTGTGGTCTCGATGCCATTCTACAATTTGTTGAGGATCAGAGGTGTTGCGTTGTTCATTTTATGCATGGTCATTCTTCTTATTCCTTTGCTTCCTACTGATGGTTTATTGGATTTTGCAGGTATCTGTGACTAAAGATCTGATGTTGTTGCTGCTGTGGAGCTCCTGGATCATCCTAGTGAAGACTTTGTAGCTGATGATTGATATTCTATGTGATAGGGTGATTGTAATGGTTGAGGTGATTGGTTAGATCATGCCTAGTATTAATTTTGGGGACCTAACCAATCTACCATTTAGGGGATCCTGTAGAAAACATAATCTTTTCCTGAATTGAAGCAATGAAGTGAAAAACGATGGAATTGATGGAGGGATGCATGGTAAGGAGTGGAGGAGATGAATATATGTGAGGCATGGTTCCCTTTGGATCTTCTCTTTGCTCCTTGATTGTCTTTCTCAGCCACCTGCAAATAAAAATTGTCTTTTTTCATTTTTTCTTTTATCATTATATTTTTTTTGAAAAACACCTAGCCTGCCTTAGAGATGTTTTCACCCTAGATATCTGCCTTGGGCGCCTCAAGGAAGGTTTTCACCCAGGGATATTCTTACTCTTTTTCATTTTTTCTCATCCTTGGGCCACCTCACGAGGTTTTCAACCCAGAGAAGGGACTCAGGTGCCTCATGGAAGTTTTCACCTGAATCCTTATTCTTTTTTCTCTTTTTCAGTGCCCTTATGAGAGAGGAGCTGGAACTTGCTCCACCATCATCACTGTCTTATTGATATTATCAATGAACTCTTGTTTTGATAAAGGCCTCTTATACATTTTCAATCGGTGTCCATTAACAAGCAATGGAATGGCTTCTTCATCTATAGTTCTGATTTACACTAAACCATTATCATGGCATCTTTCCACCAAATAAGTTTCGAGCCATCTTGTCCTTAGCTTGCCTTTAAAGTCTTTATACCTAGAATCATATAACAATGCCTAGTCTCCCTCTTGAATTTGCTTCTCCTTAATATGTTTTTCATGTGAGATATTCCTCTGAAGTTGAACTATCTCTGTATGTAGGAGGGCTTACATCATGAATTCATCCAACCCATTCAAATAGAACAATCTTTCTTTCTATGCATGACTGAGATCCAAATCTAGTTGGGCTGCCATCCTCAATGTGTTATATTCAAACACAATGGATAGCAAAGCCTTTTTCCCATAGACTAGCTCATAGGGTGTAAATCTAGTGGTGGTCTTCCATGTTGTATTATAGGCCTAGGTGGCCTCAACTAGTCTCTCTACCCAATCCTTCTAGCTGCTGCTCACTACCTTGGTTAAGATATTTTCCAGTGCCCTGTTGGTCACCTCCACTTGCCCATTAGCTTGTGTATGATAAGGAGTGGAGGTCGTATGCTTGATCTTTTGATGGATGAGTAGTTCTTCAATCATGTTGGATGTAAACTGGTTGTCTTGGTCTATGACTAGTTCTCTAGGGTACCCAAATTTGTAGAATACATTCTCCCTTAAGAACTCAGCCACCTTCTCTTATGTTGCTGCCTTAATCTCCTTGGTCTCAGCCCACTTAGTCAAATAAACAGTGCACACAATAATGTACTGCATTTGCTTTGAATGAGGGTTGATAGGCCTAAAGAAGTCCATGCCCCACTTGTCAAATGGCTTGAAGGTCACTTGAGGTTGTAGGGGAATTTCATCTCTTGCAGTAGGCTTTCCCATCCTCTGGCACCGATCACATTGACTAATGTACCTTTTCACATCTTAATGAAGGGTAGGCCAATAATACCTTACTTGCAACACTTTGAATGTTGTCCTCTTTGTTGCAAAGTGACCTCCACAAGGCCCATCATGACATGTCAGAAGGATGTCAAAAACTTTCTCTTCCCTTACAAACCTTCTCAAGATTTGATCTCGGCCAAGTTTGAATAGATTTCCCCCAATCCAAGTGAAGGGGGGTGCTTTTCCTAACTATCTTGCTCTTTTCTTTGGAGGGCAATTTTGGTGGGACCTGTGTTGATACAAAATAGTTTGCTATATCATCAAACCATGGGGAGAGAACTAAAATAGAAAACAAATGCTCATCTAGGAACTGGTCATCCACCATTCCTTCTTCACCTATAGGCAGATTCATCCTAGATAGAAAGTCTGCAACAAATTTTTCCTTACCAGGCTTGCCAATAATAGTTAGATACTGTTGTAATAAAAGCAACCATCTTATAATTCTAGCATTCACATCTGGTTTGTTCATTAAATATTTGATTACAACATGATCAATATGCACAAATGTTTGATAGACTATAATGTAATGCTGAAATTTGTTTAATGAATGCACAACAGTCAGGAGTTCCTTTTCGGTCATAGTATAGTTTAGCTCAGCCTTTGACAGGTTCTTATTGATAAAATAGATGGCATAGGTTAATTTCTCCTCTTCCTGACCTAAGGCTGCTCCAATGGCTTTGTGTGAAGCATCAACATGAATATGAAAAGGGAGGGCCCAGTTTGGGCCTCTAAGGATTGGTGCAGCGGTTAACTTACCCTTTAGAATGTCTAAGGCCTCTTGATAGCTCTTTGACCATATAAACTCAAAATCTTTGGCCAACAACCCAAACAAAGGAGAGGCCAACTTGCTAAAGTCCTTTATGAACCTTCGGCAGTATCTAGCTGACCCTAAGAAACTCCTGACATCTCTTTGCTTTTGTGGAGGTGGGACCCTTTGGATGATTGCTATTTTGTTTGGGTCCACCTGTAGTCCTTGCTGAGATATTGAATGACCTAGCACAGTCCCTTCAGTCATTATGAATTCACATTTTTTTGGACTGAGAGAGGTTCATTTCAATGAATTTGTGCAATACTTTTCCTAGGTTAGTCAGGGATTGTTGAAAATCACAACCATAAGGTGTAAAGTCATCCATATAGATTTCCATAGGATCATGTACTAATTCAGAAAAAATACTCAAGATTGCTCTCTGGAAAGTGGCAAGAGCATTCGATAGGCCAAAAGGAAGGACCCTATAGGCAAAGGTACCCAAGGAAAGGTGAATATGGTATTATCTTGGTCTTCTAGGTAGATTTGGATTTGGTTGTACCCACTGAATCCATCTAGGAAGGAAAACAACTTCTTCCCTACCAGACCATCTAGCACTTGGTCAATGAAGGTTAGGGGAAAATGATCCTTTTTTGTGGCTTTGTTCAACTACCTATAATCAACACAAATCCTCCACTTACCCTTTTTCTTGGGAACTAACACTAAAGGAGACACCCACTCAATGTCTGAGATAGGGTAAATGAATCTTGCATCTAGATGTTTTTGTAGTTCTTCTTTGACTATGTCTTTAAGAGCTAGATTCATCCTCCTTTGTGGTTGCCTGACTGGCTTACAACCTTCTTTGATGTATATGTGGTGAGTACACACTGAGGGGTGTACTCCCTTCATTTCCTTATAACTCCAAGCGAAGGATTTTAGGTTTTCTCTCAACATGTTGCATAGCTTTTCCTCTTCTAAAGTAAAAAGAGATGGATTGATTTTCAAAGTTTTCTCTGGGAAAAATTCTATGGTTTTGACATGGAGTGGGTTGGAATTGGCCAAGCATAAGTCAATTGGATGATCATTTTGGGTTTCCCTTACTTCTTCTTCTAATGGTAGTGAACTAGGAGTTGGACTTTGGAGGAGGTGTTCAATTAAGTCATCCTCATCTTGATGTCCTCCTCCTATGGTTTCTTCCAAAGCATAAAGTTGGGCAGAATAAACCTCATCTTCTTCCTCATCCTCCAACCATAAAGGTAAATCGTGTTGTAGGGTAGGTTGAGAAGGAGGGTATAGGACTAACTTTTTGGACATATGCCCATTTTTTATGGTCATATTCCTAGCTCTGCAGCTAATGTAAGCATCAGTTGTAGCCAACCATGGCCTCCCAAGGATGAGAGAGTAACCAATAAGCTTAGCCTTAGGTTTGAGAACTAGGAAATCTGCAAGGTACTCCCAGGAGTCAATGGAGATCATCACATCCTCAACAATTCCCTCAGGGGTGACTATGGAATGGTCTACAAGTTGTAGAACTATTGTGGTCTTCCTCAATGACCCTTGGAGGTTGAGCTTGAGCATGGTGTCCTTGGTCATCATATTAATGGAAGCCCCAAGCTCAATTAGAGTGTGTGGGACAATGGTGCCATTGATGTGCACATCTACTAAAAGGCTTCCAGGGTCCAAATATTTTGGACATATTACATGCTTCAACATTAAGTCAGACAACTACCCAATGACATTAATGGCAGGGTCATCCGTTTTTCTTCTTCTTGGATGCTTGAAGCACTTTTCCTTAATCAACTTTTGTAAATCGGAACATCCTTGATTGCCTGGAGAAGGGGGATCTTTACACATAGATTTTTCAATTCTCCCAGAAGTTCAATTTCTTCTAGGGTAGGCTACAATGGTTGGCCTAATCTCTTAGGAAAGGGTGGATTTACTTTATGTTTTCTTTCCTCTCTTTCTTCCTCTACCTCCCTATGTGGAGAGGGAGGAGAATTATCCGATCTTAGGTTGATCTCCTGGTTTTCTACAACATAATATGGGTATGATGTCTCTCCACTGTATACTTGTTGACCCTGCCTATTGTTTGGGTTCGAATTTAGCTGGGCATGCATCTGGGGTTGCTTGGGTGGAGTAGAGTGTAGGATTTGTGGTTGGGTAGGTGGTGGAGGCAACAGGGCTAGAACATTGTTGAATTGGGGCCTCCAACCCTGGTGTGGGGTATTCCACTGATGTTGTGGTTGAACATAAGGTTGAAATGATTGGTTGGCTGGCTAGGAATGATATTGGGATGTATAGGACCAAGGAGGGGGTGTAGACTAGGAAGGATGACTAGGGGGTCCCCAAGGAGGTATAGTTGTGGTTTGGTTGGGGTTTTATGTTAGAATATTAGATATATTACGAAGCAATGGAACACATAAAATATTGCAGAAATATAAACACAGAAAACGCACAAAACAAGAGAGACACAGATATATGTGGTTCACCTAGTTTGGGCTACGTCCACCTCAAACAGCCAGTCCTTCCTTTCTATTATCCAACAAAATGAAGAGACACAACCTACATCAAATCCGTTGTAATATCCTTTGTCTTCTCTCACAGTCTCACCTCTTTGTTTCTCGCTCACACAGAATACACATCTATCTCATAGCCTCAAATACAATGCCCTCATACAAAGAGAGGGGTTGCCTTCTAGGGAAAAAAACCCTAAACTAAACATAAGTTCTACCGTCAAATCATCCGCCTAATGAACGACCCAAATTGACTAGAAATTACTATACTTTTACATGGCAATTTTACAGCTGTTTTTAGCTTCGGGGGTGCTGCCCCCGAAATCCCCTGCCAGGGGGGGCTCCCAAAGGTCGCAGCCACCCCCCCTGGACCTCGCCTACAACGAATATTTTACGGGTGGCGTTGCCACCCCCATTTTGAACTAGGGTCCAATGTGGCGGTACTTTTGAATATAGAAGATAATCAAGCTCCACACCCAACATTGTAATATGCATGGGATGACCCTACCATACCATGGTCTAGGCCCAAGAGGTCTCCTTTGGTTGATGTAGCAAAGCTGCTCAGTGACCTCTTCAACGCCTTGATATACAACTTTGATTGTAGGTAAAGAACGGCACTTGTCTCTGGAGTGGTTTCTTCACAAACTAAGGAAATCTTAATACAGTTCAATGGACATTCGTTCCTAGGATGCCTCCTAGTCCATTTAGGACAAAAGATGGCCAGGGACCTTTTCACTTCCTCTTGCTTTCTTTTGATGTTCATCGTGTCCTTTCAAGGCAAGGGTTTGTAGCATATCACTTTTGAAATCTTCAAGCATATTTCCAATTTCACCGTTGATGGATGAGTTGGAGGATGATGTACTGGCCATAGGTTGACTACCCCTACCCTTTTTCCTGGTTTCCCTAGAATGGTTTCTAAAGACAGTATTAATATCCTCATAGGGTAATTGGTAGATATCTCCTCCTACTATCATATGTAAGGTATCCAGAAGATCCTCCCTTAATCCTCTAAGCAGGACCAGCTTTAGTGAATCAGGGTCAAGTGTGCACCTAACCCTTTTGTAACTGAGCTAGAATCTTTCTTCATAGTCTTCTAAGGATTCATCCTGGCATATGGTCATCCTGAAAATATCTTCTTTAGTTTCCTTTGACCTACAATAGTCCCTATATTTGTTCTTAAAAGCCTGTTGCGTTTGAGCTCAATTTGTGATGCTATCTCCAAGTGAACCCATGAACCAACTCAATGCTTCATCCTTGAGGGTAGATGGAAATAGTTTTAACTTTTGATCATCATCTGTATAGTCATAGGTTCGGCATATAACAACAAACTCAAATAGGAAAGTGTCGGGGTCCCATGTGGTCAGGCCATGGAAATGAAGCAGAGAAGAGGGGCTTATATTCTTCATCTTAGTGTCCCCATTGGTCTCCCTGATAGGGAAGGAACGCTCAATTCTCTATCTATTTCCTCTGTCATTTTAGTCTTCAGCCATTGGTTTAGTAGGAATGGGTTCTTCCTCTTCTTCTTCCCCTGTAGGTTGCTCAAATATGTAAGGTTTCTCACCTAAAGGGTCTTCCAATTCAAAGTCATCGAAGAAGGGAGAAGGTTGACTGCTGGATGTAGTTGGGGTATTTGACAAGAATTTCCCTGAATTGTCCCTATTCCTATGAGGCATGAAAGGAAATGTTTTATGTTGGTTTTTGTAATATTTTTTTCTTTTTTTCTTTTTTTAAGCTGGAAAGTACTCTGCAGAAAGGAAATTTATGATTGAATGAAAAACCATTAACAAGAAAAACTAGTTGCTGAATTGAAATTCTACTTGCATAATGAAATTTCTAATTGAAGGAAGACTACTGACATAAAAAGATTACTTGCTGAATTGAAATTCTACTTGCAAAATGGAAAGGAAAGCACATAAGGACAACTGAAAAAAAAGGAAGAAACTAGATTACTTTTGCAGAAATAAACTAATGGAAGAAAATTGGAGACTAGAAATAGAAGAAAGTAGTAATCACATTCTACTTTGACACCTCCCTGGCAACGGTGCCAAAAAGTGATGAGCCTAGGTATTGCAACAAGAATGTTGTAACTCCAAGGGCTACCATCTTTACTTATCAACCCGGGGTTCATACAAACTTGGAGGTGACAGTGCTATATGCACAAGTAAAAGTGAAGGTCCTGCCTGTTGTCACTGTTCATCTGGTAAGAGACCCCAAGGGTTCCAAGCCAAACTTCTATAGTGTTAGAAGAAGCTTAATTATATGATGGAAGAAGAGAAAATCTATTCTAAGAGGGAGCTACTCTACTACAGTAATGAAGAAAATAACATGTAATGCTAAAACACACCATAACCTAACTAACCATTTGAACAGTTATGCTAAACAGAATTTCTAAATCAACACTAACCTAATGTTTCTATCTAATTTGCAGAGGTAAAGAGCATTAAACTATACTAGGGTGTAAGCAAAACAACTAAACTAAATCTGTTTTCAAGCAGAAGAGCAGTTGGAGATTGAAATTAGTGAAAGGAGGACGTAAGGATGTAGTAGTGCATAGGGACTATTGGATCGATCGACAAACAGAAGTTGGACGATGGAGATCTTATCATGGGGGATTTAGTGAATAGGTGAACGAACAGGGTAACGAAGCAGATGAACAACGGAGGTCTTATCGCGAGGAATTAGGTGAATGGATTGACGAATAGGGTAACAAAGTAGATGAATAATTGAGGTCTTATTGCGAGGATTTAAGTGAATGGATGGACGAACATGGTAATGAAGGAAATGAATGACAAAGATCTTATCATGAGGAATTAAGTGAATGGATGGACGAACAGGGTAATGAAGTAGATGAACGGTGGAAAACTTATTGCGAGGAATTAAGTGAATGGATGGATGAACATGATTAATCAGTAGATGAATAACGAAGATGATATCGCGGGAATAAAATGTGTAGAAATGATGGAGTGGGTTTCAAAGGTGGTAAGCAGCTTCTCGTGCACCCTCAAAGTTGTAAGCTGTATTTCAAAATTTCATGCGATTAACCTAACTAGGTGACATGTAGCATGGGAAAACCACTTTTCTCATGTGCTCTCAGGTAGATAACGATCATGAAAGAATTTGCGTGAGATTGCATGATAACTGTTAGATCATGCTAGACAAAGCAATGGTGGAGATTGGCCAAGCTACTTGGTCAGTGGGTGATGAAATAGTCGTCGCTTCAGGCTAGATAGATTTATGGTGGATATTGGGGAGAATAAAGTAATGAGGTGACATGATAGTCATTGGATCAAGAGATAGATCGACAGTGGAGATTAGAGTGCATAAAGTAGGTGGAAGACTTTGTGCACAATGACCATTGCGTAAACTAATGAATCATATTGTGGTTGGTTAGGTTTGTTGTGGATCGGACGGTGAGGAAATGATGCATGAAGAATGTGCTAAAGGAGGCTTCAAATGAAAATGATAGAAAAAATAGTGAGGGTGTTGGTCAAATGAGAGTGAGGGAAAACGATGATAATGAAATGAAACAAGTAATTGCGTCAAGCAAAAGAATCCAAATCTCATGCGAGAACTAGAAAGTTGTGTTTTTGGGGTTTCTTAAGGGTCTCTTCCTCGAGTCATGTTCCCAAAGGGAGGAGGTGAGGCTGAGACACTTTCGCACAACCTTATGGTGATCCTCTTCTCCTAGCTAACTTGTTAATTGAAAAAACACAAATGGAAGTAAACTAGAGCACAACTGATCTACTCTACAGTACTATAATGGGAATGTAGCTACTTAAGCAAATGAACAAAAAACCAAGAAACTATGCTATACTACTATAATGGAAATGCAGCTAGTTAAGCAATTGAATAGAAAGCTAGGAAGCTACTTAAGAAAATGAACAGAACCATAAATCTATTTAAGCATACATGTACAATAAAGAGGAGATTTTTCTATTCAGGTAGGGCCCTAACCCAAGAGATTCATCCCTCTGAGTTAACTCATTGCTGGCTCAAAACAGAACTCGTATTTATTATAAAAACCATGGATTACATAACAGACTATCACAAATCTTGCAGCTCAGAAATAAAGTAGAGTTTTACATTAAAAATCTGAATCCTACTGAGGTCCTAAGCCTCTATACTTATACATTTGAAGTCTCCAATGACTTCCTTCCCATTAGGGAGGCTTGGCTCACCAATCAAGATAGATTGGTTTCTGTCACTTTCACTTGCCCGACTATCTTTTAGTCCTCATAATTTGGCTATTTTCACTCTGAGATGATGAAGGAGTATTTGAATGGAGGGGTAGTAAATGAGGAGGATTTACCTCCTATAATTCCTCTTCTATGTCCCATTCGAGTTTTGACCAAGGTCTTTGCCACAATTCCTTGCTGTTATCCTTTATTCCTACATTTTTCCTTGCTTTTATCCTTTATTCTTGCATTACATGCAAATTAGGCCACAATTCAAAATATACAACTCTAGCTCATCTCATAAACAAAATATAATCAAAAGTATGCAATAAGTTGTGAGAATAGTTGGTTTGACTAAGCTAGGAGGTGAATTAAGGCTAGTTAAGGCCCATATAATTACTTAATGATGAGGCTTATCAGTCGTTGCTTATGATCTTAAACTTTTTGACCATGGCTATCATGATATTTTCATTGATTCACTTGATCACGATTTTGATTCTTCTACTCTTGATCTTTCTAAGCCACAGGTGTTTGATGATCCATCTTCTGAGGAATCAGAACCTCCCGAAATTATCGAGCCACTTCAGCCTAAGCTGATGGTTATGCCAAGTTCTCATAGTCTTGAGGTCAATACCTCTTCCCATAAAAAAATGTGTGGACTCTTTTCATGCTCCTCATCACTCTATTGTACACATTGAAATCAATCTATTTTACAATCTTCACTTCCTCCATCTGTGTTAGACGATCCTATCACTTAATCATTGGAGGAGTTGTACATAGCGAGAACTGTTGTAAAACAATTTTTTTTTCCTATTTCTTCATGTTTTCTCATTTTTCAAGCTCAAAATTTTGTTCCTTCTTATCTTCAACTCGCAATGTGATTGAACACCATGATACATCTACAGAGTGCCTTTCATGCACTTTTCTTTTCTTTCTCACTTTTCTATGGGTGTACTCAAAATTCGAACACCCTAGTTTGTATTGTCTTAGCTTTCTTGTTTGTTGGTATGCTTGTATATATTTCTTGACGTGGATTCCCTCTCCTACATAGGCCATCCAATCCGTTGGTGGTTGCATTGGAAGTATCACTTTACATAAGTTGGGCCTATACTCTATTTAGGTTAGGACTAGGAGTAGTGTTTCTTTTCTTTGTTTTTTCTTTAATTTTCTTTAATTTTTTAATTTTCTTTGCTTCGCTTCTTTCCTTTCATTTGTTTTCTTTTCATTCATAGGTTATCTTTTGCATTTGGCTTCTTGGAAAGCTCAATGAAATCCAAGAGGAAGTTGTACTATTTTCAATGCTTGGTTATCTATCTATTCCCTCTCTTCATGTGAATCTTTCATTTCTTCTAGCTGATGAGACTTTGATGGAAATCACATTCCTTTTGGAGAGAGTCATAGTGAAATCACGATGCTTGCACTTTTAACTAGTACTCACTGCTCTAATCAGTCGTTCTCTTTCAACTAATCCTTATCAAATAAGTAAAGTAGAGTAAGGAGAGGGGGAAACATTGACAAGTATGTTAAAGGTATATATAAATATCATTCTCTGAAGGGACAACCTCTTCTACTGTCAATAATTCGGGATCCCTCTTCTACCCCTTGAAATAAATAAGTGCATATGCACTGTTCTTTGAACAAATAAAAATGAAATAAATGAAAAATGAAATAAAGGGAAAAAGAAGAGAAAAGCTTCCTACGTAGGGAGGTGAAGAAAGTAATTCTACTGGGTTGCTATCCAGGCTTGATGGAAGTGGAGAAATTCTTATTTTCCTGAAGTGACTCCGATGGGGTATTGTCTAGGTCTATTGGCATTGGAAAAACACCAAAGATGAAAACTAAGACTCTAAAAAATTCTTTTACTTGTTCATCTATATATACTCGTCATCCCCAATTGAAACAACTCAGTCTAACTTGGCTTGGTATGTGTGCTACTGATGAAGAGAATGGTAGGGAACACATATTTAACTCAATCTAAGTGAAGAATCTATGATAATAGAATAACTAAACAATATTCCAGAAGAGTTAGACCTGTTTTGCATGAGACAAGATCCATACAGGGAGTTTTATTTCTACTAATGCGTCACCAGTGTTGTAGCGGCTACAACAACCCTGCAAAATTTTTCCTATGCTTCGATTTTGGAGCCTCCTTTCTTAACCACATCAACATATATTGCAGTAATGTAGGTACTCATGCTTCAACTGAAACTTATATTTTCATTTTTTGTTACTTAGCTGATTCTTCCAAGTCACAAGCTAATCTCCAAACTTGGTCTCACAACAATTTTTGGCTTGCCTCTAGAAACTATGCAATTATTGAGGGCAAGAAACCTTGATGATGGGAATTGTGTAGCCCTTACTATTATTCATCCTTGAGCTCAAAAAATGTGTGGTCATGGGAGGCAGCCCAACACTAATCCTAGAAATTGTGCAACCCTCACTAAGCTATGAAACTATATAGTTAATTTAGTTGGAAAGTTACCTAGTTCCCCAAAACTGCGTAGTTTTTCCCTATAGTGTGCATGGAAATTTTCCCAGAAAAAGCAAAAAAAGCATCCCTGAAAAATAGGGATATACATTTAGTATCCCAAAATAGGCACTTGCACTATTTTTAGAAACTTCCACCAAGTGTCACCTTTTCCTTGATTTTAGGCATGTGCATCATAAACCCTAATTTATCCAAATCTATTTAATTGATGCTTCTAGAGCTCATTTTCACACTTGATCTTGGAGCTCTACCATTCCCGAGGAGATCAAGAACCGTCAGTGTGATTGTCGTCGCTTTTCTCGGTGAGTTTTGATTTTGTCATCTTTTGCCGCTTTTTTTGTTGCCTTTGTCATTTGGTTTGTGTGAGTGTTGTTTCTAATTTTTTTCTTCACGGTTGCTATCATTTTGAATTTTTTTAACTTGAAGAAGTGTTTTTTTAAGTTTTAGATTGCCTTTCCCATGTGTCACACTAGTTTTCGTGCTTTTCCATCAATGGTCGTCGTTGTGGTGACTCTCCTCACATACTTTATTTTTCCTTATATTTGATTAATTGAATTTTATTCGCATGAATTTACTCACACTTAGTCTTATCTACACTCATCTTCACACTATCTCTCAAATATTCTCATTTTCCACACTTCCCTTGGGTAGATCTAGATGTCCCTTAAGTAGTTTTCACTTTGTCCAACTGGCACTGTGCAATCCTAAGGCTCAAGCCACAAGGTTGGCCTCTATAATTATGTAGTGCATAGTCCAAGCTAGCTCCAAATACACATTGTACAGTTCTAGGAGCCAACCTATCATCTTGGCCACTGAGACTATGCAATGCGCAGTATCTCCCACGCCTCTACCCACGCTGAACTACACATTACGTAGTTTCAACCATCAAGATTCCATCTTGGTTGTTGGGAATGCACAATTCCCACAGGAAGTCATTCCCTCTTGTCAGAGAAAATTACACAGTCCTCCCTATGAGATGCCCAATTTTCTACTTGAATTTCCTCATAAGTAGATTTTCTTAAGATTGACATTTTCTTTCCATGAGTGTCCTTTCTATCCCACATGTATAGTAGTTGTTGAGAGCCTCTTCAAAAATCCTTGTTACCATGGTACCTAAGAGAGTTGCTTCAAAGGAAACCACTTAGAGCAGCATTAGAGAAGTAGTTGAGTAAGCATGTATTGATTTGATAATGTATGAAGATACTCAAATTTTTATAGAAAAGGGATCATCACTAACATAGAAACATATTAAAGATGATTTTACAAAGGACTTTGAGGTATACTTAGAGGACTAGTAGGTTTATCTCAACATCCAACGGTCAGGGCTATACAATTTTGCATGTAGGTATCCTGCATTTCTGTGTCCAGATATTATCAACTAGATTGTCTCACACATTGATGAGAAGACCATGGCATTGAGTAGTGCTAGCAGGTAGAATCTTTCCACCTTCCAAGTAGAAGTCTTTCAGCAAATGTATCACTTTCTCGAGATAGTAGAGTGAATGGACTCACTATTTTATGCCACCCATAGCTATGTGAACACAAGAGACATGATCAAAAACTGGTTGAAGGAGACATCAAAGTTTTGAAAGACACCCACCCATGTGTATAAGACAAAGTCCCTTGGGAAGGCTTACCAACTCTTGGTTATCTATTCTTGTAGGATCCATCATAAAGAGACCATGTAAACATTTCCTGAAGGGTGGGAAGTCTTATTAGATCAGCTGGTGAATGATGGGAAGTCGTTAAACTAGTCATATTTGTTGGCTTGACAGCTGAAGTCTCATGTATCACAAGCTCAAAATCCGCTTGAGGGTGAGTGAGCAAGGTTCTATATGTTTTCATACTTACTGGATGAAATTTGTGCACAATAGGACTTCCCTCTCATGAACTAGACATGGACACCACGAGAAACTTCCATGCACATCTATTGGAAGTTTCTTTTGGAATGCAGTTATCAAGGAGTAATGGCACAACTAATTGACCACTTCATCTTCCCACTTTACAACCTTATCTTTTGAAGAAGATCCACCTTGCATGTCATGAGAAGAAATGGAGGCTATAGCATACATCATGGATTGGTATGCCTCACCAGGTGGGACTATCATTAGAGTATTTCAGATAGAGAAGCCTTTTCATGTGTTACCAAGGTATGCCACTGACAAACTTATCAAGTAAGAAGTATCATACCATCTCATCATATTGTTGTCAACATCACTTCATAGGAAGAAGAAAGAACCATGGCCCACTCTTCCTTTGCATATTGGATTATACGAGATAAAGAACTTGAAATTTTCAAATGTTGAGGCAAAGGAGATAGTGAGATTTGAATTCGATACTTGATACTTTAATCCATATGATCCCCGCAATATTGGTTAGGACCACTATGCGAGATTTTACTTTCCGTGGATCGATGAGGCATTTTATTGGCCAGAGGAGGATTTTTGGAGGTACTACTACAATGCCTCCAGACTCAATGAGTTGGTCAGTTTAGCAGGGAATTCATAGGTTTCTCCACAAATGGTATAAACTTGAGAAGAAACAACAATAGAAGGAAACAACCTCGTGTGTGACAAGGGAAAGAGGATGATTGCTGACAGTCCAGAGGGAGAAAAAAGATGTAAGATGAAAGATGATCCTATTATCATGAAATCAACTTTGGTAGAAGAAGTAAAGAGAAAGAAAATGATGCAAAAAGTAGAGTGAAGGAAGACATAAAAGTAGAGGTTGTAGGAAGCATAACTAAAGCTACAACAAACATAAAAGAAGTTGAAGGAAGAACATGAGTTGAGGAGGAGAGAACGAGAAGAGAAGCATAAGCAGGAAAGAGAACATAAGAAATGCATGATGATAAAGAAAACAATGATGATATAGGTTGAAGAGTAAGAACATTAACAATTAGCAACTAAGGAGGAAGTTCAGAGCTTTCTTAATAGATTTCATAATTGATAGAAGTGACATACATGGAGATGGAATAGGAGCTGTAGAATGAAGATCTTGATCTAATGTTGAGAGCACCATAGGTCATCCCTCAGACTGCACCACCTCCAGCAACAGATCCATCCTCGAGCGAGCAATAGGGTGTTGTTCCCTTTCATGATGATCTGGTGACAAATGTGTACAATCTATCATTCCATGAGTTTCAAAGGAGGATTGTACAAGAATGGAGCATTAGGGGAATTTTGAGGTCTAAAATAGGTCTGCTAAGAAAAATGTACAACCAAAATAAAATTTATAAGAACCAAATGGATTCAAGATGATGATGTCAACCATTGGGGATGATTCACCATTTTTGGAGTAAAAACGTAAAAAGAATAAAAAATAATAAAATAATAAAACTACTTTTTCAACTTGTATTTTCAACTTATCTCCCTAAGGTTTTAATCAAATGTCAAGCACGAGTACTCATTGGATGCAATATTTAATTCCTCGTCTAAGGAGTACCCATGTTGCATACTTTTGATGGACATTACTACATGAAAAATGAGAAATACATGAAAAAACATGATTGGAAACACATTTTTCATGTATTTCTCTTTTTCGTATAGTAGGGTCCATCAAAAGTATGAAACATGCATAATCCTTGGATGAGGAATCAAATTCTTCATCAAACGAGTGTCGTTACTCAAAATTTGAGTAATCCCATAGGGAGGTAAGTTGAAAATATAGTTTTTTTCCTTTTTCCCTCTAAAATTTGATGATGTAATATAATATTATTTTATTATTTCCACTATTATTTTATAATTTCCTTAGGAGGCCCATTTTAGACCTCAAAATTCCCCCAATGAAATAACTTTCTAGATGATCACGCATCACCTACATTCATTAAAGAAATGGTGAGAGCGTCAGACATGAGGAAGCATCCAAATTCCATTGCCATAACCAACTTGGTCTATGCAAGAGAAACAAGATCAAACATTCAGTATTTGACAAACGAGAATGAGAATTTGGTAAAGAAGTTGCAAACTACTAGGAAAGAGTTAGAGAAACTCTTTTCAACAATTCAAAATGTAGTTTTTGCACAGGTTTACTTGGATGAGATGATAGCAACGATAATTTCTGAAGTATCAACATTTGGGGAAGCCATGTGGAATCTCTATGAGGGGCTTGTCACCATGCATAAAGAAGTTGTCCGTTTGCATGACCTATGAAAACAGAGAAAAGGGTTTCATTAAAAATCTCAAGAATATAAATTTTTTCATTGCATATGTGCAAGAATGGACAATGCAATACAAAGGGGCACCACTTGACTTAGTGAAGAAAATGAAGTGATAGGTGGAGCTGGAGAAAGAAAAGGTTTGAATTTTGATTTAGAAAAACAAGCAACTACCTCATTCAATGGTAGTATTCAGGCCTCATATGTATTTTTTTTCAATAGTTTGGATGTCTTAGTGAGAACACACTAGATCCCATCAGTCGGTTCCCTCACTAAAGCTAAATCCAATAACCAAGTCCGACATGAGATTGAAGAGAAAATAGAGTAGCTGAGACAAAATTCCAATAGGGAAGACTTGGAGCTAAATAGAAAAAACTTGCAAAATTTCATGGGTGGTCTTGTCCAAGTCAGAAAAATGATACTCATACTTCAAAATGAACTGGATACAGGTTCCAAAACATTGTACCTATATGCCATAGAGGGCAGAGTCCACTTCTAGCCAGCCACCAACACATAGTTTGGGGAAACCTTCATACGGTATCAACCTTGGCACCAATATGTGACCCGAGAAGCAGCAATTGGAGGTTGCTAAGATAGAATTCTCCCAATCATAGTGTTGTTTCTTATTAGGATGTCAAGTTATCTCTACCCTATTTTTTCTTATATGGGTACAAGTGTAAAATGCAATATTATTTGTAATTATGTTGTAAGTGAAATTCCAAGTACCAATATTGGAATATGAAGAGTCATCATGTAATTTAATGTTTCTTTTGGTAAAGAAGATGAAGAGTCATAAGGGTAGTCCAAAGGTCACAAAGGGGAGTTGAATAGTCACCCCCTCTTTTTATAAATAGAACCTCACAACTCATGTAACAAGATTTTGGGAGCCAAGCTTTTGGCTAGGTTTAGGCTTAGAAGGAGCTTGGGATTATTGTGAAAATCCTTGGTTTCTCTGTAGCGTAGAGAAAGTACACTTCTTTTGAGGAGCAGGTGTTCTTTACTGTAATGTTCTAGTATTGGGGCTAGTGGTCGTCAATGGTGTATGTATGAACGAAACTGTCACTTATAATAATAAAATCAAAGCAAACATTCATTCAAGCATATGTTGTGAATATAGTATGATTATTCTTGTTGTATTTGAAATGTATGTTATTTTAAACTTATGCATATGATTATGAACTATTTCATTTACATTTGTACAAATCTTGTTGAATGCGTGTTGTTCTATTAACTCATAACTTTAACATGTGGACTATTCCACATCTTATCTTGTGATTTCATTTCACTTGCATTTTCCTTTGAAGTTGCATACTATTAAAAGCTTCCAAAGAGGGCACTTCCTTTTCCCTTCATGTGATAGAATCTTCATGCATCACACTTGACTCTTTGTAGGGTCACACACTTGCTCCTATCCAAAGTTATCATAGTTTCCTCTGTAGATTTCCACAGTCAAGGAATAACCTTACCACCCATTGTTGGGACTCCTACTCCAAATAGTGTGAGGTCTGATTGGAAATTCATATTGGGGTGATCCCTTGAATGTTGGTAGGTCCAACAACGTCAACAGGACCTAAAATACTTGAAATGATAGGCCATAGTCATGGATGCCATTATTTCTTTAATCACCATAGTAAGAAGTAGATCCAAATATGGGCAGTGTCTTCCTCCTCCGAACCCAAGTCTTTTATCGAGGACCTAAATAAAATATGTTCATATTTGAACCCAAAATATCTCTCATGCATAACATTAATTGTGGATCAAGAAGAATACACTCCATCTATTCATGTGAAAAATGTTTCAATTGACCGCACGACTAAACATTATGCATTACAGGCAATTATTTTATCTTTTAATGGAATTTTCCCCTTGACATCTGCTCTCTAGCAATGGGTACACTAGAATTAGCCTTATAATACAAAGTTATTATTTTTCTTAAAAGGTTTCTTTGTGGTACTCTTCTTAGATTTATAGGACCAATGTTTTATGAAGGACACTTGTTTTGGGGTCATTCTAGTCTCTCAATGCAACCATGGTTTCCTAATTTTAATCCTCTTGCCATGAATTCTCTGGAAACTCTTGTGTGGGAAGGAGTCATAACTTACCCATCAATTTGACACAACCATTCACCTTATAATACTTGGGAAATTTAATAGTCCACTTCATTAAAACATATCCTAATAGGATTGATAAAGGAATTCTCTTATTTGTTCGCATATGTGTTGAAGTGGATATCAGTGAAGGCTTTTCATATAAAATCATGCTCAAGTGGAGAGTCAAGATTTATTGACAACATTTGGATTATGAAATTATTTCTTTCCACCATAAGACTTTCCAATAGCCCAAATATATTTAAAATGTATGCCCCTTTTGACAAGAAGCATTTTCTCCATCCAATACGAAGAAAAAAATCCATGGATGACAACATATTAAAGAAGCGAAAGGGTCCAAGACTATTTCATGTCAAAATAAGGAAAAAAAATTGGCAACATAAGACATCTACTGGTAAATCCACTCCTCGAAACACAAATTAGCCTCAGGTGGCACCATCTCATTTATCCAGAAAGTAAAAACATCCTTCAAACGAAAATGAAAGAGACTTAGCCATAATTGTGCCTTCTACAATGAGTGGGAAAATTCGTAGTACCCATGAATTAGATTAATTGGATAGGAGAAACAAAATGAAAAATATGACAAAACCTTTGGTAATGGTAATATCTCAAAGAAATGACATCATTGTCGCATCTTGAATTGTTCCTGATAATTACACGGAATGGATTGAAGTTCATGAGAGAAAAGTAAAAAAGAAAAAATCCATGATCAATCCTGGGATTTGAAACATGGAATGTACTAAATGTAGTTTGGTGCATTGTTCTAATTAGTGATGAATGATATGTTGTAATATGATATTTATGTGCAATAAAAAGTAACTTGTGTGTGTGTGTGTGTGTGTGTGTGTGATGCTACCAAAAGACAATAATTTTGAGGCCCATCATATCCACCCAATTGAATATGTTGCATTCCCTTATGTAATATTCCACCTATATATCTATCCCCCCATATATAATAACCCATACTAAACAATTATTTTGTTTTCTTCCAATGCATAAAATTTGTTCTATTATTAATAGTTTTCATTATGTTTTATTCTACAGAACATTATGTTGATGATATATCCTAATATTTTTACTAATAGCATCTTGAGTTCACATCAATATGATCGAAAAAAATAACACCTATACCAAATGTGACTAATTATCTACAACACTTCTGCATGTTGAATGATCATTAAATTTATTGTAAAATTTGATTTTGATGTTTGTTTATTTATTTTTTGTATGTTCATTCGAATATAATACTTTTTAGTATACAAATTTTTGAATACTTGGTTCTCTAATATTGATATATAATGAAATCATGTAATCTACAACAAACCCTCCAAAATTATCCTTTCGACTTTGTTATCTTGTTATTGGTTCTTGTGTGATAGTTGCATGTCTTTTTTTCTTCCTTTTATTTTGTTGCTAATAGTTTTTATGTGGAAACTACATGAGATTTTCTTAAATTATATTTATTGTGTAATGGAAATAGTGTATTTCATTCTTTCACTAGTTTATGTAGCATCAGTAAAATTTGTCATTCCCTTTCTTGGATATTCAATGGGTGTGGTAGAAGGGATGTTAATTGTGGGAAACAAATGTTGTAGTAAAGGTTCTAGATTAAGCAAGGGTATTAATGGTATTGCCATGAAATGTATATCCTTGGTTACTATTCTCATATACACCCCAACTACATGATTTTTTGGTCCTCGAAAAAAATAACTAATGAAAAGGAAGTAAGGGAACAATATGGTAGGCTTAGGTGTCTTTCCAAATATGAACATATAATATTTATAATGAGTATAAAACATTTGAGAGAAGAAGAATATTTTCACCTACCTATGAATATCATGATATTTCCAAGAAGTATATGGTATCCATAAGATTACATGGCAGGAGTTCCTATAGAAGATGCCTTAAGGTTTTGTAACAAGCTAAGAATATGCAATAGTAGAAATATTGGGAGCTGATATATAGATATATATATATACAGATATATTCCATAGACATCTTATCGATTTATTGTAATTTCCTACAACTTTTTTTTATCGTTTTCCTATAAATTTACGACATCTCTACTATATGTTTTTTGTAGATTTTCTATAGTGAGCATGTACATATACAATATACAACATGTATTTCTGAAGAATATCCAACATGAAATGGCAATAGAAATCTCTTGAGAATATTTATTCTAAAATAAGAAAAAGGTTGAAAGAATATTTAGTCATTACTTTATTTCATTTTATCCTCTCTTTTTCTTCTTTTCCTTTTTTTGAAACATCATCTTCTGCCAAACTAGTTTTCAAACAACTTTTTTCCAAATGCACAAAAGGATTTTCAAAATACAAATTTGTATTCTTGATGGATTCTTGCCAAATGTTAGTTTCAAACATTTCATGGTTTGATGGTTACTAAAAAAAAATCACCACCATAACTTTTTTATTTTTCTTTCTCTATATTTTTTAAAATTTTAGTAAGAAAATAAAAATTGGTGATATAGGTGGGATGAGTTACAGAATTGAGTGTGTTAGGAATGGTTAGAGTAGGAAATTATGGAGGTCACTAATAAAAATGAAGTAGTAGGTAATTTTTTTTATAAATATTTGAACTAAGGCACTAGCCTACCATGATTATAAAAATTACTTTATAAAATTCTTTGTGTAGTAATGGTAATTATTAATGAATAAGAACAATGAACAATGTTGGAAAGAAGGATTATGGATTGGAATTGATCCGCTCTTTTTTGATTTGGTAGCATTACCTCTTAACTTCTATTATACTTTTTTAGAAATATATCTTCACCCCTCTAGCTCTTGTGTTCACTCATATAGCATTAACATTCACTTTTGTTTTGTAGGATAAAACCATTAGGAGGTTTAAACTCATGTCTTATTGCAAGAAGTTCCTTAATAGTGCACACAACCAAACCAATAAGAGATAATAATTTGAGACACTCCTTAATTATTCAAGGATACTGATAAATTTATTAAAGTGGTGGAAGGTAGAATTACACAATAGTTCTTAGACACATTACCTTGCATTAATTTAAAAATCTTTTAAAATAATAACAATGAGTTTCTCAACCTCTTGAATCATCAAATGTACTAAGTGAATATAAGGAAGGCCAAGAAGACTATACAAGTATTAGAAATGTGTCACAATATATAAATTAAATTACCTCAAAATCTATATAAAAATCAATGGATACATCGTACACTAGGTTGTTGTTGACTGTTCAAAAGTGTAGCAAGAAAGTCTCAATTTGATTGTGCCTTGGTCAAATTGGGAAAAATCGAATTTCCACATTGATAGAAAACTTGGAGGCAGTTAAATTGTGTGACATGGCTCTTATCACTTAGTTAGCTCAGTAAATTTGAGTTAGAGGGCTTGGAGTTCAATTAATCATGTGTGATTGCTAATTTTTAGCAGTCAAGGTCAGTTATTTCATGTTCTTTTTAGTTAGACTACTTCTAATTGTTGATAGAACTAGTGGAAGGGCAGTTGTGTAGTGGGACAACACTCTAGCTCAATGATCGTCTAACTTATCAATCAACCCAAAATAGCTAGTGCATGCAGAGAATTCGAGTTCCCTAGCCATGGTGGAGATTTGAAGGTAGTGTAATATTAGTTCTAGTCTAGTCTTGAGTTTAAATGTGTTGCATGTAGTGAGATGATCAACCTTCGGAATTGCACAATCAGTTGGAGGAAAATTCCTAAATAAAATAGGCCTAATTCTACAATATTTATGCAAGTTAATATGGGCTCAAGTTGAGGTAAAAATTGACTAAGTTTGGATCAGAGCTTCTCATTGAGCAGAGAGATAGGTTATTGACTTGTAGGTTGAGATGAGAGTCAGCTAGAAAATGTAATACATTATCTATTCATAAGATTAATGGATTTTCAACAGTTTCTTTCCCCTAGAAAAATATTGTTCATGTGTGGTTTTTCTTATTGCATGTTTATGAATGTTCAAAATTATGAATTAAATTATGTAGAGAAATAGAGTATAATTGTGTCTCTTGATTTAGATTAAATATCTTTATCAGTTGCAATTATATCACCATATTTCTACATGTTATTAGAGATAGATTCATACTAAAAAAAGAATTTTGAAGTTGTTCCTCATGAGGTTCAAATTTGTAGCTTGAGTGTAGCAACATCTCTTCAGAGTTAGGAAGATGACCTTCAACGTGCTGAGATTATAATATGCCTTGGAAGTCAGATCAAATTGCATTGCATGGAAGAATTTCATGGAGGTGGTGCTTGATGATAATGGATGTCTAGAATATGTCAAGACATACATTGCAAAACCAGGATCAAATGATGCCCAAAACTTAGCTCAATGGAAAAAATAAGTAACCAAGGCAAGGATAGTAATCCTAGAGGGAGTGTGAGATCACATTGTCTCAAATATCCTTGGGAAAGAGACTCCTTTCGTAATGTGGAAGGCACTGACAAAGCTATTTGAGAATAGTAGTGACCATAGGAAACTAGTCCTCAAAGAGAAACTTCAAAATTTCAAGATACAAAAGAATGACATTATTCTGTAGTATATAAGGAGATTTACACAAGTTCCCAATGGGATTGGAGGGGCTGGTGTGAATGTTGTAGAAGATGACCTAGTGATCCTAGCTCCTCTAGGCCTTCCCAAAAGCAGGCATAGCAACCAATACTTGGTGAACGGAAGGGAGAAATTACCGAATTAGGAATTCTTGTGGTCTAGTTTGGTACAAGAAGAGATCAGGCAGAATACCAGAGATAGAAGTTCATCTAAGGGCAAGGATGAATAAAAAATTACATTATTTGTAAAGGGAAAAAATGGGAAAGTGAAGAAGTCTCAAACTAAACTAGAATCTAGCCAAGGGGGCAAGAATAAATACTTGTTCAAAATAAATTCAACAATTGTCATGAATTCAGGAATTATTCTATAATGTCTTGAAACAAAATGTTAAGAAAGAAGAAATACGAAGGAGTAGCAAGTGAAGCCTTGGCTTCATAGTTCGAGCTTGACTTCACCCTTATTGTATGGATGGAAAACAGGATGACGGTACATGGAATATGTTGCCTCATTCCACATGACAGGATGTAGATAGCTTTTTAGTGACCTAGAGGAGAAATATCTCTAGATTCATATTGAGATTGGGGGTGACGGAAGGTATAATGTAACCAAGATTGGCACAACAACCTTTAAGAGGGATCCATGATCCCATCTTTGTATCAAAGATTTTATGTTTGTTTGATACCTAAATAGGAATTTCATCTCTATAGGAGTTTTGGAATATCGTGTTTATGATGTGATCTTCAACAAAGGGAAATCATTCTTAAGCCACATAGCCACTAGACAGGTGAAGCAGACTGGGTTCATGTGAAGAATCTATTTAAAATTGATGTGGAATATTGTGCTACTTTAAGTAGTAAGGAAAATAAACTACAAATTGGTGATATTGGTGAGCTATGATAGATGAGATTAGTCGAGTTGCCTCTTGGGACCTTAAAAATTATGCAACAAATAACCACTGGCCTCCCTAAATGAGCACTTATGCAACAGGATGTCTGCAAAGGTTGTACCTTGGGGAAGTATGTAAAATCCACATTACATAATTGATACAAAAAATCACATGTATCCTTGGAAATATTGAACTCTAATGCTTGTGGACCTTTCTCGACAACCTCCACTTCCAGAAAGATACATTGTTATTTTTATTGATAATTTATCAAGGAAGTGTTATATCTTATTCATGTAGAAGAAGGATGAGACATTCTCAATGTTTATATAATTCAAGGCACTAGATGAGAAAGATATTGGTAAGAAGTTGATGACTCTTAGGAGTGACAATGGAGGTGAGTATGCTTCGAATGACTTCAAGAATTTATGTGCGAAAGAATAAATTTGAATAGGAATGACAACACTCCACAACCCATAACATAATGGGGTAACTGAGAGAATGAATAAGATCATTGTTGGAGTTGCAAGAGATATGGTACTTGACCAAGGTGTACCACTGCATTTGTGTGGAAATGCATGTAACACAATAGTCTACTTGTAGAACCAGAGTCCTCATCATATTCATGGTATGATTATAATGGAGGAGACCTTATTAGGGAGAAAGTTGGATGTGTCTCACTTCAATATTTTTGGAGCCTTTGTTTACAGTCATGTCCCCAAAGATTTGAGGAAGAAGCTTGGCCAAAAATAGAGTTGGGGTTTTTTGTGAGTTACACTCAAACTCCACACAATTATAATGTGTACTTAGCTTCCCTGAGAATGATAGTTGTGCAAAGGGATGTAAATTTTGATGAGGAGAAAGCAATGTGATGCTCTCTTAAGGGGAAGCTTCAAATACCACCATAAGACGAGCTTTTAGGTCCAAAGGAGGAGCCTTGGGAAGATGTGGAGCAACTAGAAATAGAGGAGAAGATATTGGAGACATCCACTCAAGCATAAACATCCAGAGAAGGTAGAAAAATAACCAACGAAGATGATAGATTAGTGTAGGATGTGAAGGAAAATGTGGGAGCTCATTCAAATTTGCGCAGGAAAAGGAGGCCACCTGAGAGGTAAAATGGCTACATAGATTTAATGAATGAGATTATATAGTCTGAGCTATCATATTTTGAGGAAGTAGTTAAGAAACCTATTTGGATTGATGAAATGGTGGAACAATATGAATCCATTGTAAATAATAGTGTTTGGGAAGTGGTCCCAAGACTGGTAGATAAATTAGTTGTGAGTTTGAGAGGGATCTTCAAGGTTAAGAATGCAATAGATGGAAGTATAGATAATTATAAGGCCATATTTGTGGACAAAGGATTCTCTCAAGTTGAGTGAATTGATTATGAGGAAACTTTGCTCCCATAACTAGGTATTCCTCCATTAGATCAATTCTTGCATTGGTTGCACAAATGGGGTGGAAGATCCACCGGATGGATGTAAAGACAAAATTTCTCAATGGTGTTATTAAGGAGGAGGTGTACATAGAGAAAACATAAGGCTTTGACACATTTTATCAGGAGTATCATGTGTGAAAACTCAAGCGATCATTTTACGGTCTCAAACAAGCACCTTGAGCTTGGTACACTAGGATAGACAGTTATCTCATTGGTACGGGATTCACCAAAAGTGAGGCAGATGAAAACCTATATCATATTTGTGTAAATGGTAAATTGATTATCATTATTTTATATGTTAATGATTTAATATTAACATGTGATGAGAAATGAATTAGCTCTTGCAAGGAGGACCTTACAAGGGAATTTCAGATGAAGGACACAACTCTCATGCACTACTTCCTCATACTGGAAGTATGGAAACATGATGAGGAATTACTTATGTTTCAAGAAAAGTATGCCAATGAGATACTACGGAGATTTGGCATGGAGAGTTGTAAGCCCATGGAGACACCTCTAGTGACCAACTAGAGGAAGGAGAATGTCACTTCAAGAGTAGAGGTCGATGTTACCAATTTCTACTAGCTAGTGTTTTGACCAATGTATCTTGCAAACACATGACAAGATATGTGCTATGCAATCAACTAGTTGAGCCAACCTATGGTTAGACCAACCAAATTATAATGGAAGGCACCTAAGCATGTTTTAAGGTACCTCATTGGCACTACCCACTATGGATTATGGTACAGACAAACAGAGGGAGTGAAAATTGGGCATAGAGTCCATCTAATCACAAGAGTGGATTAGATGGAATTTTCAGTGTTGGGTCTTGTTAACCCTATTGGCATGTGGCCTAAAATGGATCCAAAACACTCCCAAAGTTCTCAAAATCTTCTTAAGGATCATTCAAATATCAAAACAATCACATGCCAAAAGCCTTTGGAAGGGTGGAAAAGCACTATTGGGAGGCAAAAACATGTAAAAATAGTGAAAAAACCAAGTATTGGAGGCAGAGACAGTGAAATGCACAGCAGCTGTTAGATCTGGCTGATCAACGGTCAAGATCTGATCCACGAGTTGCAATCGGCGGAGACAATCGGTGGATTAGGGATGGACCATATGGAACTTGCGATGGCGATCAGTGATGCAACAGGGACCATAAATCAAGCGCACAGATCGACAGCCCACATCACATTGCGGGATCACTATTGAAGATTAACAAAGAGTGCTAGTAATGGCCTGGGGCATGAGCGATATGTGATTATGATCAGATCACATCGCTATATCGCATCAGAGCAACACCATGGAGCGAGGCCTACACACATGTATATGTGTGACCTGATGAACCAAAAACGATGGTATTCTAAATATTATTTCATAAGGTTTGAGGTCTGTAGAAAAGCCATTTTCAATGGATTTTCACAATTTTTTAACATATTTCAAAATACAAAGGGAAGCTTGGAAACAAGGTAGAAGCGACTTGGGATAGCAATTGAGGGTAGGCTTGATAGAGGAATAGATAGTGTTTAAGGACTTTTGAAGTCTGGAATGAACAAAGCTTGCCGAGATTTTCACAGTTGAATGCATTTCTCTGTGTAAAACAAAAAACAATCATTTGGTATTCGAAAGGATGTCAGAAGCCCAAATACCCATTTCATTATAGAACAGAGGCCAAGAGACAGATTGTTAGGAGAAAAATGGCCAAAGGGATAAAAAGCCACAACGTGAAGTAGCCACAACCAACAGAATTGATCATGGAGCATTGTTGGCACGAGTGAGCTCTCAGATAGTGCAACAAACTACCAGAATGTAGTTACTCTGTTGTTAGAAGAAGAAACCTCCGAGCCCATGCATTCCTGGTCAGGGCATCAAGTCATTAAAGATAGAGGGGATAGATTAAGATTGATTGAGCCTCAGAAGGCTTGATAACATTGTAAAAGGCCTATAAATATTTGAAAGTTCAGAGTAACAAGGGTTCAACTTTTGGGGACCGTGGATACTCTACTACTCTAAGTGTCTCATCTTCATTCCAACAATATAAGCTTTTTTTGTTGCTACAGGTTCAATTCCCATTTTCTCTTCTATTCCATGCTTGCATTTCAATAGGTTATTCATGTTTTTCTTCTGTGTCTAATGCCAAATAACTGTCATCTTATCTTTGCGTTGATAAATTAGATTTGTAAGCTTCATCTACTTCCTGTAGCTAGCCATTCATATGTGTTTATGTATGCATCTGCTGGTACAGTTAGTATTCTCCATCTATCCATTGAATCTATAAACTATTGAGCATTAGTGGTCTAAAGCCTTGTAAAGTTGAGGGTGTCCATGCATGTCTTGTGTGAAAACAAAGTTGAAATAGTCATCCGAATTGATCCAAACCATCATCCATTCCAATAGTTTAGAGAACAATATTGAAGATTATATGTTACCAGGCATCTCCAAGCTACAACATAGGAGAGTTTCTTGGAGCGATAACATAATTGGTGCCACTACCGGGGAGAGGAAACTAAAGCTTATCTTCCGTGGGAGACGACACAGATCTAGCTTTGATGATAGACAAAGTTTGGGCACTTTCTCAGTTGTAATCATCTATCTAGCGACTCTACTAAAGGATGAACCTCTTTTCGACTCCACTTCATATCTCTAGCTTAGTTTGTGAGGCATACTTGGAGAAATCCTTAGAAGTCACAAGCTGACCCAGTACCTGACCCTGAAAAAATCATCAAAGAGAGAAAGGTATTACAGAAAGAAGCATCAGGTTCAGGTAAATATAAACAATATTCCAAATCTCTTCAAGAAAAACCTACAATAGAACAAATACATGTTGAGAGTATAACATCTAATACTAGCAGTGAAGAAAAAAATCTCAAAGATTCATAAAGCTCCTTATTCTTTAGGTTATCCTTTTGTTGTATGCCCAAAGGAAACATCACCTCCTATCCATCATACTCATTTAGTCTTATCAGTCACTCCTTAGCCCTCTATATTCATATCGGCAGTACCCTTATAGCCACCATAGCTATGGCAGGACCACAAGCACCTACCAAAATAGAAATAATCATAGCTGCTAGATATGTACCTCTAGTACCACCCACTCCTTTGAATGCCATGCCTACTGGATAATATCAGAAATATAGGCCTAAGTTCACTAGGACTGAAGGTGTTTCAGCTGAGGAACATCTTGAATCATCCTATAGCTATCCTGATAATATGGACATTAGTGAAGATTATGTATGGATGAGAATCTTTGTCTAAAGCCTATATGGAGAGGCTAGAAAATGGTTTAGAAGTCTGACCCCAAGATATATAGCAGATATTGAGAGTTTAGATGATGCATTCCTAAAGAATTGGGAGGATAAGAATTATCTACTCTATTACCACACCAAGTTTGGGAACTTAAGGAGGGAAAAATGGTGAGTTGTTGTCCGACTTTAATAAGAGGTTTAACCGCATGTACAACAAGATACCAGCTGAAGTGAAACCCACCACTACCTCTCCTAAACTCACCTATGCTAGTGCTTTTCATTCTTACTTCTATCTACTGTTGAGGGAGAGGTGATGTGCTACTTTGTCTGATATGCAGGATGCAGCCTTGGAAGTAGAATCAAACATCATGGCTGTAGAGAAGCTCAAGGGAAATGTTGATAAAAGGAGACATAGGGGTGAGTCTTCATCATCTTCAGATCCTAAGATAGATAAAATGACCAAGATGATAGAGTCATTAGCCTCTGAAATCTCCAAATTAAAGGTTGGGCAATACCCTGGGAAAGGAAGGGTTCCTAATACCTTTGTTCCTAGAAATCCAAACCCATATAGAAGAGCTAATGAGCAGTTGTAGATTTTGCAAAGAAGCAAATATGCCAATGAAGACCAAAGGGTGAAGACCCCTTTCCAGAATGTAGTCATGGAAGAAGAGAATTTTGAAGAAGATGATGATATCATTGTCTGGAAGACAAAGGTAGTGCCTCATTTTTGACCTCAGCTACCTATGAAAAGTCATTATTCAATGACCAGATCAACCAAGAATGTGATGGTGAAGCTGTTTTGCAAACTAAAGATCAACACAGATATAATCTAAGGTCAAAGATGAATAATGCCAAGAAACATCCTATTCAAAATGCTACTGTCCCTGTAGTGCAACAAGCTAATAACCAAAGGCAACCGACAGTTGATCCCATCATCCTCAAAGCTCGAGCTCACGAGGTAAGAGGTCTTGACAAGTATCCTTCCCCTTTCAGTTTTCAATCAAAAATTCAAAAGCTAAAAATACCTATACCTTTGATTGAACTAGTGAATAATGAATCCTTCAAGAGATCTATCCTCAAGGCCCTTGAGCCTAATACCATCCAAGCCTCCACCGACTATGTAAATCTATAAGATGACAAACCAACAGTTGTTCTCAACCCAATGATTGAAAATTATGAGGACAACTCCCCATCATTCTATGTCCCTCTGACAATTCATGATAAAATCCTTTGCAACTACCTTCTGGACACTAGAGCTAGTCATAATCTGATGCCCAAGGCTATCATGGATGAGTTGGGTCTTAACATTACTAAGCCTTATCATGACCTATTTTCTTTTGACTCTAGAAAAGTGAAATTTTTGGGGTTAATCAAGGACCTAGCCATCACTTTGTCTTAGCTGTCCATGAAGAGAATGATGACGGATATTGTGGTAGCAGATGTACCCCCAAGTTTGGCATGTTACTTTCTAGAGGATGGATCAAGAGATTAGGTGGAACATTGCAAAATGATCTATCCTATGCTACTATCCCAGTTTTTGGAGTTGAAAGTAGGAGATTACAGAGAGGCTCAGTTGGCTTATATCATCAGTGATGAGAAGAATCAAACTAATCATCCCATCTATGCTGTCAACACGTATTTTGGAGCTTATATTCTTCAGATTGAAGAATCTACGTTGGCCTCCACACAGCTTAAGAAACCAGTTTGCCAGATCATAGAGGAAGAAGGCCCACAAATCTAGGACATGTTTTTTGATGGAGCTTGCTCTAAGGAAGATGTAGGGGCAGGTGTAGTCCTTGTGTCCCCCATAGAGGAATGCATTCATTTATCTTTCAAATTAACTTTTCAGGTCAAAAATAACATAACAAAGTACGAAGCCCTGATACTGGGCTTAAACACTGCTAAAGAAATGGGCATCAAAGGTCTGAAAGTGTTTGGAGATGCATACCTCATCATTCAGCAGGTCAAAAAAACTTTCCTAGCAAATCATCCAAGGCTGAAAGCATACAGAGATGAGGTATGGAAGCTTGAGGACCTTTTTTATATTTTCATTATTTCTTACATCCCAAGAATGAAGAACCAACTCACTAATTCCCTTGTTGTGTCTGCTAGCACATTTATTCCTCCTTGGCCTCCTAAATTGACTTATGAAGTTCAGGTGAAATACAGACCATATTTGCTTAATAATGTCAAATAATGAAAATGTTTTGAAGATGATGATGAATTAATAGGTTTTTACAAGTCGTTGATGAATTTTCTGAAATTCACATCGACCAAGAAAATGAAACCATGGAAGAATGCAACTAGTCCAAGCTAAAGGACAAGATTGGTCGTGAAAGCATTGTCCAACTGCTTAGTAACCATATACCCAAAGGATTGGTCCCTCTAGTGAATTTGGTTGATCATAATGATGTACCTTATAAGCCTGCCAAAAAATAAAATGAGTCTGATGTTCGTAAACATAATATATGGAGCCCAACCCATCCGAAGTAGATAAATCTATCCACTCACTTGTCTTCTGCCTAGCGTTTTGAGTATTGCACCTTGATGAAGCAATTTGCTGGTATTTACTTAGGAATACAGTGATCTTAAAACCTATGACACAAAAATAATTCAACATAAGATTCCATTGGAAAATAAAACCATCCCTTTTAAGCAGAAATTAAGACCTAACAACCCTCTCTTATTACCTTTGATTGAGAAATAAATCAAGAAGCTGCTGGATGCAAAGATCATAGTTCCCCTAAGTATTCGAAGTGGATAGCTAACCTAGTGGTATTAATAAAGAAGAATGGAGAAATCAGTGTTTGTGTTGACTTCAATAATTTGAACAAATGCTCTAAAAAAGACAACTACCCCCTGCCTAAGATGGAGCGCTTACTTCAAAAAGTTTCAGGGGCTAGAGTCATGTCTTTCCTAGATGGATTTTTAGGTTACAATCAGATTTCTATACATGCAGAAGATCAGGAAAAGACCGCCTTCACTACTCCTTGGGGCACTTTCATGTACTCCAATATGCCTTTCGATCTGATGAATGTTGGGGCTACTTTTCAGAGGGCCATGGACATAGCCTTTGTGGGAGAGAAGGAAAAGTTTGTCCTTGTCTACCTTGATGACATAATAGTCTTATCTAGCACTCACAAGGACCATTTGCAACATTTGAAGAAGGTGCTTCTAAATTGCAGACAGTTCGGAATTTATGTGAACCCAAAGAAGTCACAGTTTGCTCTAGAAGAAGGAAAACTTCTGGGACATATTGTTTCTGCTGAAGGTGTGAATATTGATCCAACAAGAGTTCAAGAAATTCAAACATTGTCCATCCCAAGGTCAAAAAGGGAAATTCAATCCTTCTCAGGTAAGATTAACTTTTTAAGGAGGTTCATTCCAAACTTTATAGAGCTAGTAAAGCACATCACTTCCATGCTAAAGAAAGGATCATAAATAAAATGGACAGATGTTGCAAAAGCTCTTTTGAAGCCATCAAACAAGCTATCATGGAAGACCCCACTCTAATCAGCCCATATTACACCAAGGAGTTTTTATATCTTCTCCTTTTCCTCTTATGATACACTTGCAGAAGTTCTGTTGCAGAAAAATGATGAAGGTGTAGAGCACCCCGTGGCCTTTTTTAGCAAAAATCTGAGGGATGCTGAACTAAAGTATGACCTTATTGAAAATTAAGCTTATGCTCTCATAAAATCTTTAAAGGCATTCAGAATTTATATTCTTCATTCCAAAGTGGTTGCATATGTACCTTCATCCTTAGTAGAAGATGTCTTAACTCAACCCAATATTGATGAAAAGAGAGCTAAATGGATTGTAAAATTTATAGAGTTTAACATAGAGGTGAAGCCCACTAAGCTTGTCAAAGGCTAGGTCTTGGCTAAACTTATGGCTAAGGAAAATTGTAGTTTGTTAGACATCAATTGCATGGGTTCAAATTCATAGGAAGCAGTAGAAGAGCAAGAGCAAAATCAGTCTTTGGCTGAAAATATAGCTAGTTGTGAATGGTATTCCAGCATAGTCCATTTTTTGCAGAAGCTAGAAGTCCCTCTAGGGCTTAGCTTGAGTCAAACTTGGGCCATTAAGCTCAGATCAACCAAATTCTTCATTGATAAGAACTTGCTTTATTGGAAAGACCCATCAGGAATCCTCTTGAGATGTCTAGATAAAGGACAATCTGTGGAAGTCATGCACCAGTTCCATTCTAGCATCTATGGAGGGAATCATTATTGGAAAACTACAGCCCATAAAATCCTGAGAGCTGGGTATTATTGGCCTACTTTGTTCTTTGATGTGTTTCCTTTTGTGAAATCTTGTGACAAATGTCAGAGGTTTGCAGGAAGACAATAGCTAAAATCTCTACCCTTGAAGCCACTACACACCAATGGTCCCTTCTAGCAGTGGGGCTTGGAATTTATAGGTGAGATCAACCCACATTCCAGTGGCCAGCACAAATGGATCTTGGTATCCATTGATTATTTCACCAAGTGGATTGAGGCTATACCCACTAAGAATGCTAATCATCAAGTTGTCATAAAGATCTTGAATGATAATATTTTCACTAGATTTTGTTGCCCAACCAAACTAGTCATTAATAATGCAGCAACTTTCAAGGTAAAGGAATTAGTGGACATGACCGAATCCATGGGTATTCAATTGGTGCATTCTACCTCATATTATCCTCAAGGTAATGGCCTGGTAGAATCATCTAACAAGATTCTTGTAAAGATAATCAAAAAATTGTTGGAGGAAAACAAAAAGAGCTGGGATTCCAAGTTGAAGTTTGCATTGTGGGCTAACAGAGTTACCAACAAGAAGTCCATAGGAAATTCTCCATTTAAGTTGGTTTATGGCACTGATGTTGTTTTTCCTATCCAGTTGATTCTCCCTGTGGCCAAATTCTTTCAAGAAGAATAGGATGAAACAAATTCCATGGTAAGGAGAATGAATAACCTGGTTGAATTATAATAGATCAGAGAGCAGCTAGTTGAGAAGTCAAAAGTTCATCAAAAGAAAATCAAAGAAACCTTTGACAGAAAGGAAAAAGTGGACAATTTCCAAATTGGTGACTGGGTTCTCAAATGGAATGCATTAAAGGAAAAGAAAGGTGGTCATGGTAAGTTTGACTCCTTATGGAAAGGTCTATTTGTCATCTCTCAAATTTAGCAAAACAATACCTTTATTCAGCACAGTCTGGAAGGAGGAGATGTTTTTGGTAGCCCAGTCAATGGGTGGTTCTTGAAACTTTATTTCATTTAAGGCTTTAAAGCCTTGAGATTGTAAATATGTTTTTTAGTTTTTATTTTTATGCAAAATAGACTACATGCCCAATGGAACACTAGGAGATAGATTTGATTTTTGGTTTTATAGGAAAGGCATTGGTCTGTGGTTCTTGAAACCTCAAAGGGAGGCTTTCATCCCCAGAAGGAGCCAGTGTTAACCCTATTGGCATGTGGCCCAAAATGGATCCAAAACACTCTCGAAGTATTCAAAATCTTCTTAAGGATCATTCAAAGATCAAAACAATCACATGCCAAAATCCCTTGGAAGGGAGGAAAAGCACTATCGGGAGCCAAAAACACATAAAACAACAGTGAGAAAACCAAGTATTAGAGGCATAGACAGTGAAATTCATAGAAGCCATCAGATTTGGCTGATCAATGGTCCAGATCTGATCAGTGGGTTGCAATTGACGAAGGCAATCACCAGATTGGGGATGGACCATATGGAACTTGTGATGGCAATCGACGATGCAATGTGGATCATTGATCAAGCATGTAGATTGATGGCCCATGTCACATCGTAGGATCACTATTGGAGATTAACAAAGAGTGCTAGAAATGGCCTGGGCATGAACGATATGTGATTGCGATCATATCTCATCACTATATCACATCAGAGCAACACCATGGAGCGGGGCCTATACACATGTATATGTGCGACTCGATGAACCAGACCCGACGGTATTCTAAATATTATTTCATAAGATTTTAGGTCTACAGAAAAGCCATTTTTAATGCAATTTCGCAGTTTTTTAACATATTTCAAAATACAAAGGGAAGCATGGAAATGGGGTCGAAACAACTTGTGATAGTGATTGAAGGCAAGCCCGATAGAGGAATAGATAGTGTTTCAAGACTTTTGAAGTTGGGAATGAACATATCTTGACAGGATTTTCACAGTTGAATACATTTCTATGTGTAAAATAGAAAACAATCATTTGGTATTTGAAAGGATGTCAAAAACCCGAAGACCCATTACGTTACAGAATAGAGGTCGGGAGATAGAGATCGAAAGACAGATTTCCAGGAGACAGATGGTCAGAGTGATAAAAAGTCACAACACAATGCAGCCACAACCAACAGAATTAATCATGGAGTATCATTGGCACGAGCGAGCTCCTAGACAGTGCAGCAAACTACCAGAATTCAGTTACTCTACTATTAGAAGAAGAAACCTCCAATCCCATGCATTCCTGGTCAGGTCATCAAGTCGTTAAAGATAGAGGGGATAGATTAAGATCTCTTGATCCTTAGAAGGCTTGAGAGCATTGTAAAAGGCCTATAAATATTTGAAAGTTTAGAGTAACAGGGGTTCAACTTTTGGGGACTGTGGATACTCTGCTAGTAACTCTAAGAATCTATCTTCATTCCAGTAATATAAGCTTCTTTTGTTCTTACATGTTCAATTGTCATTTTCTCTTCTATTCCATGCTTGCACTTGAATAGGTTATTCATGTTTTTCTTATGTGTCTAATGCCAGATAACTGTCATCTTATCTTTGCGTTGATAAATTAGATTTGCAAGCTTCATTTACTTCCTGCAACTGGAAATTCATATATGTTTATATATGCATCTACTGGTACAATCAATATTCTCCATATATCCGTTGAATCTATAAACTATTGAGCATTAGTGTTCTAAAGCCTTGTAAATTTGAGGGTGTTCATGCATGTCTTGAGTGAAAATAGAGTTGAAATAGTCATCTGACTTGTTCCAAACCATCATCCATTCCAATAGTTTAGAGAACAATATTGAAGATTATATGTTACCAACCATCTCCGAGCTACAACCTAGGAGAGTTTCCTGGAGTGATAATAGGTTCGGAGTGGCTTCTTGGTACAACAAGAAGTAGAGATATGTGGTACTCAGCTTGGCAAAAGTAGAATACATGGTTGCAAGTCAAGAAACATGTGAGACGATCTCAATGAGAAAGATACTTATGGGAATATTTGGTCAAATGATGCATCCAACTGTAATCTATTGCGATAATCAACATTTCATTAAGCTCTCCAAGAATCTTATATTTCACGATCGATCTAGGCACACACACACACACACACACACACACACACACACACATATATATATATGGTATCATCATTTACATGGCTGTGTTCATAGGTGAATAATGCTTCTACAATACATTTTGATAGAGGAACAAGATGTTGACATCTTGACAAAGGCTTTGTCAAGAGGTAATTTCGAATTCCATAGGTTCATGTAGGGGTAGTCGTTAATCCCTTTTTTAATAAGAGGAAATGTTGAGAAGTGTAGCAAGAAAGTCTCAATTTGACTGTACTTTGGTCAGATTAGGAAAATTTGAATTTCCACATCAATAGACAACTTGGATGTAGTTAAATCATGTGACATGACCCTTTTCACTCATCTGTCTTAGTAAATTTGGGTGATAGAGCTTGGATTTTACATAAGCATGTGTTATTTTTAATTTGTAGCAATACAGGTATGTTATTTCAAGTTGTTTCCAGTTAACCTAGTTCTAAATGTTGATAAAACTAGTGGAATGTCCATTTTGTAGTGGGACACTATTCTAACTCAGTGATTATCCAGTTAATTGATCAATCATCTGAACATAGATAGTGCATGATGATAATTTGAGTTCACCAATTATGGTCGATATTCCAATGTAGTGTAACATTAGTTGTAGGCTAGTCTTGAGTGTATAGGTGTTGCATGCAGTCAGATGATGAACCTTAGGAATTGTGCAATCAATTGGAGGAAAATTCATAAATAATAGGGGCCTAATTCTTCATGATTTGTGCAAAGAAATAGGGGCTCAAGTTGAGGGAGAAACTCACCATGTCTGGTTTAGAGCTTCTCATTGAGCGGAGAGATAGGTTATCCACTTACAGGTTAAGCTCAAAATGAGCTAGAAATTGTAATAAATTCTCTATTCATCTAATTAATGCAAGAATACTTAAGGAGTTTTTAGAAATTTATTTTCCCTAGAAGAATATTGTGCATGTGTTGTTTTTCTTATTTCTTGTTTGTGAATGTTGTTTTAAACTGCGAATTAAATTCCTAGAGTAGTAGAGTAGAATTGTGTCTCTTTATTTATATTAAAATTTCTAAGTAGTTGCAATTATAATATCATATTTCTACATGGTATCAAAGATAGATTCACCTAGGAATCATAATTTTGAAGCTATTCCTCTGGAGGTTCAAATTTGTAGCTTTAGTGTAGCATGCTCTCTTTAGAGTTGGGATGATGACTTTCAACAGTCTAAGATTAGAGTATACCTTGGAAGGCAACTCAAATTTCATTTCATTGAAGGATTGCATGGAGGTGGTGCTTGATGACAATGGATTGTTGGAATATGTCAAGATAGACATTGCAAAACTAGGATTAGTTGAGCCCATAACCCATCTCAATGGAGGAAAGCTATAGCCAAGGTGAGGAGAATAATATTGGAGGGAGTGCGAGACCACATTTTCTAAAATTTCCATGGGAAGGAAACTTCTTTTTCAATGTGGAAGACACTCATAGAGCTATTCGAGAATAGTCATGACCATAGGAAACTAACCCTCAAAGACAAATTTGAAATATCAAGATATAAAAGAATGAAACTATTCTGAAATATCTCATCAGATTTATACAAGTTCGCAATGACCTTGGAGGGGTTTGTGTGAATGTTGTGGAAGATGACTTGGTGAGACTAGATATTTTAGGCCTTCCCAAAAGCTTGCATAACTGTTAAGAATCAATGAATAGAAGGGAAAAATTACCAAATTGGGAGAACTTGTTTTCTAATTTGGTACAAGAAGAGATCGGGTGGAATACTAGAGATGGAAGTTCATCCAAGGGCAAGGATGAAGAAAAATTTTTGTTGGTTCGAAAGGGAAAGAAGGGAGATGAAGTCTCAAACCAAACTAGAATCCATCCCAGGGGAAAGAAGAAAGACTTGTCCAAAATAAAATGCTTCAATTGTCATGCATTTGGGTACTATGCTACAAAGTATCCACATAAAGGTCGAGCAAGAAGAATTCAGGAGGAGCAAAAGATGAAATATTGGCTTCACATTTTGAGCTTGAATTCACCCTTATCATATGCATGGCCAACACGAGGATAGGGAGTGTGTGGTATTTTGACTTCAGTGCCCCATTCCACATGACACAGTGAACATATTTTTTCAGTGACCTGGAAGAGAAAGATCTCTAGATGCATATTGAGCTTGGGTATGATGGAAGGTACAATGCTACCAGGATTGGTACATTATCCATTAAGAGGGGTTCGAGACCCCCTCTTCACCTCAAAGATGTTATGCTTGTTCTAGGCCAAAGAAGAGTCTCATATATGTAACAGTTTTGGAAGACCGTGCTTATGATGTGATCTTCAACAAAGGGAAATAACTATTGAGACACATAGCGAATAGATAAGTGAAGTATATTAGGGTTCATGTGAAGAATTTATATAAACTTGATGTGGAATATTGTCTTGTATTAAGCAGTTAGGCAGAGAAAGTGGAGAGTCACAATGTCAGTGAGCCTTGGAACATTATATTTATCCATTTGCATCATGGTGCATTAAATATTGTGTAGAAAATAGCAATTGGCCTCCCTAAATGAGAAATTGAGCAATAGGATGTATACAAAGGTTGTACCTCGGATAAGTATGTAAAATCCACATTCCATCATCGAGACAACAAAGGACATGCAATCTTGGAAAGAGTCCAGTTTGATGTTTATGGACCTCTCTTGACAACCTCCATTACCAAAAATAAATACTTTGTTAATTTTATTTATGACTTCGCCAGGAAGTTTTGGATCTCCTTCATGAAGAAGGATAAGACATTCTCAAATTTTGTAGAATTCAAGGAACTAGCTGAGAAAGAGACTGAAAAGAGGTTGAAGGATCTTAGGAGTGAAAAATGGAGGTGAGTATGTTTCAAATGACTTCAAGGATTTCTATGCGGAAGAAGGCATTAGAAGAGAGATGACAACACCCCACAACAGAATAGAGTAGCTAAGAAAAAGAACTAGAGCATTTTTGGATCTGTGAGACCTATGGTACATGACCAAGGCCTTCCACTACATTTCTGGGTAGGGGCATGTAACAAAACATTCTACTTGCAGAACTGGAGTCCTCATCAAATTATTGGTATGATTACATTGGAGGATACCTTCTTTGGGAAAAAGTGAGATATGTCTCACTTAAGAATTTTTGAAGCCTCTGTTTACTACCATGTCTCCAAAGATTCAAGGAAGAAGCATGAGCCAACAACAAAGTTAAGGGTTTTTATGGGTTGCACCAAAAATCCATACAATTATTGTGTGTACTTACCTTCCCTCATAATGACAATTGTGTGAATGGATGAAAACTTTGATGAGGAGAAAGTGATGTGATGCTCTCTTAAGAGGGAGCTTCAAATCCCACTAGAAGTGGAGCTTTTAACTCTAAAAAAGGAGCCTCAGAAAGATGTGGAGAAACCATTAATAGAGAAGCAGAGACTAGAGACATATAGTCAAGAAGAACCATTCAGATAAGGTTGAAAAAGAACTAGGGAAGTTGATAGATTAGTGCAGGATGCAAGGAATAATGTGAGAGCTCCTTCAAATTTTCACTCGCAAAGGAAGTCTCCTGAGAGATACACTCACTACATGGCTCTAATGACTAAGATTGTAGAAACTGATCCATCCTCTTTCAAGGAAGTAGTTGAGTAATCTTCTTGGGTTGATGAAATGGTGAAAGAATATGAATCCATTTTAAAGAACAGTGTTTGGGAAGTGGTCTCATGACTGGCCGATAAATTAGTTATGGGTTTGTGATGGATCTTCAAGGTTAAGCATGTAGCATATAGAAGCACATAGAAGTATAAGGCTAGAGTTGTGGCCAAAGGATTCCGTCAAGTTGAGGGAATTTACTATGAGGATACATTTGCTATCATAGCAAGGTATTCATACATTCAATGAATTCTTTCACTGGTTACAGAAATGGGGTGGAAGATCCACCATATGGATGTAAAAATAACATTTCTCAATAGTGTTATTGAGGAGTATGTGTACATAGAGCAACCAAAATTTTTTGAGACATTTGATTAGGAGTCTCATGTGTGCAGACTCAAGTGAGCATTGTATGGTCTCAAATAGGCATCCCGAGCTTGGTACCCCAGAATTGACAATTATCTCACTAGTTCGGGATTCACCAAAAATGAAGAGGACATGAACCTCTAGCATATTTTATTTGTTGAATAAGATGTGTAGAATGTAAATTTCTTATCATTATTTTATATGTTTATTATTTAACATTAATAGGTGATGAGTAGTTGATCAACTCTTGCAAGGAGGACCTTGCAAGGGAATTTTAGATGAAAGACATGGGTCTCATGCACTACTTATTCGGGCTGGAAGTATGGCCATTGGCAAGAGATGGAGAGTTATTTTTGTCTCAAGGAAAGTATGCCAACGAGATATTGTAGATATCTCACATGGATATTTGTAAGCCCATGGAGACACCTCTAGCAGCCAAATGGAGGAAGGAGAATGCCACTTCATGACAAGAGGTTGATTCTACCATTTACTGGTAGGTAATGGGTTCACTATTATATCTTGTAAATAGACGACCAGATATATGCTATGGAGTCAACCATTTGAGCTGACCTATGGTTAGGTCGACCAAATTGTCGATGCTTAATAGATCTGAAGTCAAGATTGATCTAGGATGATTTTTTTATATTGTGATTTTGTTTGTATTAATAAAATTACGAACAATTTTTTAGATAAAAGAAAATCATAAAATAAATATCACATTAAAACATATAACATATAATAATTAGTTATAAATTAACATCCATTCTATGATATAAATCAAAACAATGATTTTGTAACCATATTTAAATTTAATAAACAAATAAGAACATAAAAATTTAATATTTACAGTATAACAAGATTATTTTTTTTTCTCTGCAAATACTAACTTCTATTAAATGAAACATAAAATATTTTTACATAAGGGTGAGGCATTTCTGCACTCGAAAAAACAGTGTTGCCCCATTACAGACAAGTTGGGGCAAGCCATTACAGAGTCCCTGAAACCAGAAGCATACATAGAAAAGACCATACATCAGCCAGAAGAGAAACTGAGTTTGTCCAAAAACCCAAAAAATCATGCAGTGTCGTGAACACAGAGTGAGCAAAATCCCATCTGGGAGCTACAAACCAGTAAGACAGATACATAAAAGAGTCAACCATAATTCTGAGATCTGAACAAAAACAAGAGAGACTGTCCCAGGAAATGCTACTTCTCTTGTGCCGGTTCATTAATATCCTTCTCGTCTCGGGCCGTATTGCCATCCTTGAGACCTTCATTGCCACTCAGATTGCTATTAGGAATGGTGATGGCCTGTTCCGTGTCACCATGAACTTTATCTTCAGCCACAGGCACAGTGTCATCCAGAGGAGGGAGATTTCTGAGAAGATCCTCCTGTTCAGCCTTTTCTTTAGCCCAATTATCCTTGCTATCGCAGTCCGTGGAATTGTCACTACCGGGAGAGGGCTCAGGGGCAATGCAGGTCAAGGGGGTGACAAGATTTTCCTCCTCCGAGAGAATGAGAGTGATGTGAGTAGTTACCAGAGGTCTATGCAAGTTACTCTGGAATTTAAAGTGCGTAGTTTGAAAGGCACTGTTGGGTTTGGGTTTCCTACCAGAGCTAGCAGACGGCTCAGCCTCTTGAGCGGATGAGGGACTAAGTGATTCCGCCACAGTTTCCAGGGCAAAAGTGGCGGGAGAATGCAAACGGGTGTCTCGGCAACCCCCAGAACAATGGCGTTTACCAGAGCAAACCATTATGCCAGAACAGAGGGAGTTGGGTGAAGTATTATACGCAGTATGACCAACAAAACAAGGAAAATTAAGGCCAAAGGTATGCTTAACCAGGCTGCCAAAGGAATTAAGGCCAAAGGTATGCTTAACCAGGCTACTGATTAACCAAACCAAGGTGTCGACCAACAGTTCCACATTAACGACCAGGACATCCACAGAGATAACTAACATAAACAAAGTGCAGAAATTCAGAATAGGAAGAGGATTACCCTTAGGAAAACTATCTATGAGCTTGCGGTGATGCCTCTGAATTATGCCATCAATCTCTACTGCCATCCACCCAACTGAAATGCCGCGTCTCAGAGCACAGAACAGGGTGAGAAAGCCATGGATCACCATAGTTATAACCGAGAGAATAATGTATCGAACGATGCCGAGCATAAATGCCGATCCCATTCCTGATCTAAACTTAATTGCATACATGCTCTCGCATGTTTTAACCTCCCGGGAAGCGCTGCCTTGCAGCTGATAGTACAGGGTGTTAAATGTTTGCATGGAGAACCGTGTGAGCCTATCTGCCACCCGGATCCGGGAGTGCATCTTCGAACTCAGACCTTTCCTCCTGCACCAGATTGTTGAATTCAAGGAGTTGAGATTCAGACAAAAGATTTGTTGGTGATCCAACAAGAAGATGCCATCCACTGTCAACTCCCAAATTAGCTAAGAGGTCCGCAACTTTGTTCCCATCTCTTCTAATGTGGGTTAAGGAGATCGCTCTGTGAGAGCCAATCCATCGCTCAATCTGCAATAGCCCTTGAGCCAATCTCCAACTATTGCTAATCTTGGAGGATGGGGATCCCTGAAGGATTTTAGAGACCATTTGGATGAGGATTTGAGAGTCTCCCTCTATGAGGAGCGGGAAAAGATTCTTAACTGGTGCTATGAGAAGCCCCTGCCAAAGACCTTCTAGCTCAGCAGAGTTGTTGGTGTCCCATTCATGTGAGCCCAGGAAGGTTATGAGGTTGACTCCTTTATAATCTCTGATAGTTCCTCCAAATCCAGAATTCCCTGGGTTACCCTTTGAGGCCCCATCAAAATTAAGTTTATACATGTCTCTTGGAGGAGGAAACCATTTCATCGATGAGGGGGCTTTTGGAGGCCTTGTTTCTTTGATCAACTGGTCTTGCTTTATGTGGAAGTTCCAGTTATTCCAGATTGATTGTTCCCGGGGGAGGGTGGGGAGATCCTCTTGGTACCATGTTTTTAGGGATATGGTTTCTTCAATGTTTTGATTTATGATTTTCCATATCTCATCCAATGATTTGGATTGGTTTTTGAAGATTCTACCGTTTCTCTCTTTCCAAATGGTCCATGTTACAAAACCTGGAATGAGCTTCCAAAGAAAATTCAGGATTTTGCTTTGATAGGGGTGGGGTTCCCAGTTGCGTATTGTAGCTGTTATGTCTCCACTCTGCCCTGCCTCTTTCTGACAACGAAAATTTATTTTTTGCCATAGCTTGTATGCCAATGGGCAGTGATGCCAGAGGTGTTCAATTGTCTCCTCTTCTTTTTTGCAAATGAAGCATATGGAGGGGCCAATGAAATTTCTCTTTCTCAAATTGTCCCAAGTGAGAATCCTTTTGTGGAAGAGGAGCCAAAGAAAGGTAGAGATTTTTGGCCAAATGGAAGGTTCCCATATCTTACTCCATAGCATATCGGGCCTAATTTGGTCTTTGATAAGTAAATTATAAGCCTCTCTAGCGGAGTAGGTACCTCTTTATTCATATCCCCATTTTCCTTTTTATTAGTTCTGTGTCTAGAGTTTTTTGTTCTTGTATAGTCCCTTGAGCTATGATCTGAGATGCTTTGAGCCATTCTCTATAGTCTTGCTGGGCGGTATTGCTCCAAAAGTACCCAACCTTGTATAGGGGATGTAGAGCCTGTTCCGGGGGAACAAAATGTGGGAAAAGGTCCCTGAGTTTGGGCAACTGTTGCCAAGATTCATCCCAAAATATGGCCTGGTCACCGCTTTTCACCTTCCAAAAACTGTGCTGCTGAATGAGGTGCCTGTGCAATTTTGCTGAGTTCCATATAATTGAACCATTACAAATCTTTGAAATTCTAATGAGTTCCTCCTTAGGACAATTTCCCACATACTTGGCTGTCCATAAAATAGCCCAAGGAGTAGGGGGGCCCGAGAGCCATTTCCACCATATCCGAGCGCCCATAACTGCATTGCTGTGAGTGGGATCTCGTAATCGAATTCCTCCTCCTTTTTTTGGAAGACAAGTAGTTTCCCATTTGACAAGAGCCCATTTGCGATGAAGTCCATTGCTACCCAAGAGAAAAGCCCTTTGGATAGATTTAAGCTCTTTGAGAACCCAATTCAGAGCTGCCAAGATGGAAAAAAGGTAGAGGGGCATGGCTTGAAGGATGACTTTAATCAAGACGAGACGGCTAGCCAAATTAAGAGATCTATGGGTCCATGAGGAGAGTCGAGCTTCCAACTTGTCTAGGAGCAATCTCCAGGAGGAGTGCTTCAAGCTGAAGGCTATGAGTGGGGCTCCTAGATAAGAGGAGGGGAGTTTGGCTGAGGAGAATCTTAGGATGCATAAGATGGCTGACTGAATAACCAAGGGAGTATGAAAGAAGAAAATTTGAGATTTGGACTGATTTATAGAAGTGCCTGAGGCTTCTGAAAAATCTAATAAAAGAGATTTGAGTTGCCTGGCCTCCTGTACTAAGGGGTGCCTGTAAAGCATGTTGTCATCCACAAATTGTCGATGGGTGAAAACAGAGAAGTTGTAAAAGGAGAGGCCTTTGAGACGAGCTGTTTTCTGAGCATGTTTAATACTACGCCCTAGACCTTCTGCCATTATGATAAAGAGGAAAGGGGAGAGGGGGTCGCCTTGCCTGATGCCATGGGTGGGATGAAAGGTCTCAAAGGGTATGCCATTAATTAGAATAGAGAAGAAAGAGGATGTTATGAGGCTCATAATCCATTGAACCCAAGAAGCATCAAAACCAAAAGCTAGAAGAATCTTTTCAATGTATTTCTAGTTGAGGCTGTCAAAAGCTTTGGAGAGATCAAGTTTGAGAAGCATACCTGGCTTCTTGGAGATCTTCAAGGAGTGAATTATTTCATGCGTAAGGATGATCCCGTCCGTGATTTGCCTGCCTTCCACATATCCATATTGTTCTAGCGAGATGATCAGAGGAAGCAAAAGCTTTAGTCTAGTGGCTATACTTTTTGAGACTATCTTGTAAATTATGTTACAGAGAGTTATCGGTCTGAACTTATCCGGCTTACAAGGCTTCTCCACCTTAGGAATCAGGGCTATAAAAGTAGCATTTATCCCTGGAAACATCCAACGAAGAGAGCGAGACTCTTCTACAACCTACCAAACCTCATTCTTGATTAGGTCCCAGAAGTTGTGGAAGAAGTTGGAGGTGAAACCATCCGGTCCTGGGGCTTTGACGGCTTTTAGTTGTCTTACTGTTGTTTCCACTTCTTGAAGATTGACAGATTTGAGGAGCATCTGATTATTCTCATCTGAAATGAGTTTGGGGATATTGCTTGTGATATTTTGAATGGCCTGAGAACGGTCACCGATTGGTTCTCTGTGCACCTGCTTGAAGTAGTTTAGGAGTTCGGCCTCTATATCTTCATGTTTTTCAACTCTGGTGCCCTGCCCATTTTGGATGTGGGTGATATTGTTGTGCATTCTGTGCTGGATTGTAGTGCTATGAAAGAATTTGGTGTTTTTTCACCATCTTTAAGCCACTTGATTCTTGATTTTTGCCTCCACAACGTTTCTTCCTGCTTTTCCTTTTCCATAAGTTTCAGTTTAAGGGTTTTTTCCTATTCTGCAAGGTCATCAAATCTGCCAAGAGTGATGATCTTTTGCTGTAGGTGCTTCATGTCCTGTTCAATGGTTGCTTTCCCTTGAAAAATATTGTCGAATGAAGTTCGATTCCAGTGCTTGATCTTGCCTTTAAGGTACTTGAGTTTTTGTTGAAATTGGAACATTTTGGAACCTGGAGGTGAATGAAAGATTTTCCATTCTGTGCTAATGAACTTATGAAAATCTGGATGAGTCAGCTAGAAGGCTTCAAAGCAAAAAGGTCTGCGAGTATTTTTCCCCGGTCGAGACCAATGAAGTGAAATGGGCCAATGATCGGAGCCAGTGAAGGGCAAGATGGAGGTTGCAAAATCACCCCCAAGATGAATGGCGTTATCTGAAAGAAGAAACCTGTCCAACCGAGATGCGATTTGGAGGCTTCCTGGTAGTCTTTTGTTCCATGTAAAAACTCCATTATTAGAAGGGAGATCGATGAGCCAATTATTTTGAATAAAGTTCTTCAAGAGCGATCCTTCTTGAGAGCTTCTACTCCTGCCTCCTCTCCTTTCATCCAATCTTGTAATCATGTTAAAATCACCACCTGTGATCCAAAGTGGAAGTGGTCTGTTTTGATTAAGAGCCAAGATGGAGTTTAGGATCTCTTCTTTTCGTTGAGTTTCCTGTGGGAAATAAACATTGGTTAAGAGTCCATATTGCTTTGTTCCTAAAATGTGAAAAGTTGCTTGAAGGAAGTTCCTGTGAGCATGAAAGTTGGTGAGCTCCATCACTCTGGAATCCCATAGAATGGCGAGACCCCCTGAGGCTCCATTTGCATCCACTGCTATATTGTGACTTCCAGGCCAGAATTTATTGGCTAGTCTATCAAGTACGTTGAAATCACACTTTGTCTCTTGCAAGAATAGAACCTGAGGGTTTTCTTGCTTTAACATGTTTTTGAGGAGTCGGGTTTCCCTGGGACCATTAAGCCCTCTAATATTCCAAGAGATTAGCTTCATTGAGAAAGATTGATTTTAGGACTAAAGTACTTAGTTAACTTGGCATACCTGCCTGAATCCACTAAGATTTGTCCCACCTTGATTGTTCTTTGAAGAATGGTTTTTCTTCCTCGCTTTTTAATATCTTTGGCAATGAGTCTTCTGTCCCAAGGGCTTCCTATCTGAATACCTAGATATTTTTGCCTCTGTGCCCTTTATAGAACTTCTTCCAGGTTTTTGAGTTGTCCGACTAGAATATTGTCAAAATTATTGGTTGTGCAGGCCTTTTCAAGGCCCGGAAGATCTAAATCCCCAATATCTGTTGTGTCTATTTCTTCATCCATAAATTGAGAATAATCTCGTTCTTCTATTGGTTCTTCTTCTGTGCAGATAGTTGTGTTTGGGATCTCCAGTTGCCTGTCTTGGGTGCTCCATAATATATCTTTTTGTTTATCTAAGGTCGAAGCTTCCTTACCATGAGTATCTATTGGTGACAAGGTGGATCCTCCTTTTTTGGATTGTCATCGTTCTTAGGTTCTGGCTCTGACAAATTCATTTGAGTTTCTGATTGATCTGCTAGGGCCCCAAAGATGTTACTTGTGGATGGCTTTGGTTGACTGGTTTGCGCTACTTTTGGTTTTGGGCTTGCTTCTTATGTGCTCTTCGGTGATTAGCCACTTTGATGAAGCCATTTCCTTCAGTGGCTTCCAGATCCGAAACAGGGGAAGGTTTCTGAGTTAAAGGGCAGTCTTTGAATAAGTTCCCAAGAGCATGGCATCTTCGACATCGAAAAGGCACATGTTCATAGTCAATAATTTATAACCAATCCTTGTCAAAGTAAGAGATATTTACCGCATCTGGAAGAGCTTGATTGAGATCTATATAAACACAAATTCTGGCATAAGAGGTATATCTACCTGTCTTCGTTTCCTCTGCGATTTTGACAAACTCACCTAGGGTATTTCCTATCGCTTTCAGGGATTCTTCCTCCCAAAATTCCGCAGGGAGTGAATATAAGCAGATCCACACCGGAGCCCAGCTGAGGTCCACCGTATCTGGGTTGAATCGTTCTACCCAACCTTTGAGAAACAATCCAGCAACATTGAAGAAGTAAGGTCCGCCATCCAGAACCCTATTTCTATCCTCCAAGCAATTGAAAATAGCAGTGAAAAAACCTTTCGGTCCTAGCTGCAAGGTGATGTGCCCCTTTGGGTGCCATTTCATGTTTATCCAACTTCGCAGTGCTTTTTCGGTTGGCCACAGTCCTATGAACTTCCCTATTAGGGCATGGTCTTTCATAAACTGTATTCTTGCTTCGATGCGATGTCCTGGCAGCTCAACTCTTAGTCGAATCGTAGCAACTGGTTTGCATGTAGCAGAATGAACTTCTCGCACCTTTTCTCCTTGTTTTGCTTGCTGGTCAGTGTTATCCCCATTTTGGGTTGGGCCTTCCTTCTCTGCCAGGTTTTCAGACATTTCATTGTCATTTTGTGGGGGAGGTTCTTCATCTCCCCCCGACTGGGGTTCCATAAGGAGTGTACCCACAGTCCTTTAAGGAGAAGGATCTATTTCAGTCCTTGGATACTGAACACAGCAGAATGATAGAGCCTGTCGTCGCTGCAAATGCAGAGAAACAGAGCCTGCCCTTGCTACAGGTGCTCAAAACCTAACCCATCCAGAGCGCAGTATAACAAGATTATTAACCATGAATACTCATGCCAATTTTACAATGGATATTATTAAATTCCAAAAAGGATTTCAATGGGCCAATATGATGACTTCTCAATACCACATACCCAAAAAAAATAAATTATTTCAAAATTAAAAAAATGGTATATATTTTATTTTAATATAAGTCATAACCTTTTTTAAATTAAAACTTAATACTTACATTAGACATACAATATGACAAGATTTTTAACCATGAATATTCATTCGGATTTCACCATGGATATTATTAAATTATAAATATATTTTGCTACAATACAATGGACCAATACTATGGCTTATCAATACCACTAAAAACCATGATTCATTTCAAAATCTAAATATTTTATTTTATTTTACTTAACTTTTTTTAAATTAAATTTAAAATAAAAAAGCTATGGGGAGACATTGTAGTGGTATAAATGTTTGTTAATGTTTAAATGTGCACTCAATTAGAAAATTATAAAAGGTTAAAAGTAATTTCCTAGACAATATTGTAATTCCCTATAACATTTTGACTTGATAAAAGTAAAATAAAAATAAAAATCAAACTAAAAAATAAAATAAAATAGTTAATAATGATAATTATCAATAAAATAGCACCACGGGGGTAGGCGAGTTGGGAATCACAAAGCGGTGAAGTTCGTTAGAAAGGAGGGCTCCATACTGAAGGTCATGAGTTCAAATCCCCCAGAACTAGCTAGGAGCTGTGGAGAGGGGCAGGCACAATTCCCAAGGTTTATAGTGGTAGCAGTCAAAATCAACCCCATATTACGCGAGTTGTGAGGCTGCTCCAATTGTCGATTCCTCTGTACTAAAAAAAAGAAGATAATTATCAATAAAACAATTTGACTAAGTTAAATTACATAAAACTAAAAATAAGAAATAAAATAAAATAAAATATAAAATTTATAATTGATAATTGATAATTATAATTATAATCAATAATAAAACCAACCTAGTTCCAACTTAAATCAGGATCTACCATGTGTAGAGAGGGATAAAACCACCTTTAACTTTAAAATATGTTTGCATCTCAAGGGATTTGATCCCTCTTGGCACTTGGTAGATCACGAGTTATGATGGATCTAGGTTAGTAGGTTAGTACTCTTCCATGAGACATATGGATAAAACTTGAAATATTTTCACTTGTGTGAACAATGAGCTTTCTAAATTTGAAAAATCTAATATTTATTAAACCAGTCAGAACATTAAATAATGTGAAAACACTTACAATGAGAATTCTTACCATGGTCAAATTCTTTGTTATCCACCTAGTCAAGGGTGTTCCCACATATCCCACATTAGTTGGTTCACATTGACGAAAACATATGGAAACTATTATCTCCCTTGAGAGGGATGGAATCAAGCATAAGGGAAAATGAAGGAAAGTAACAGTACCTATCAACCTAAAAGAATGAAAACCATGGGTTAATTTTTGGGCTGAAGACATTGAGACATGATGTTTATAGAAAATTAAGAATGAGGAATGAGACAATGTGGACCAAGATGCATGAGGACGATTTTTTCATGGCTCACCATTATCTACTAGTCAAAATTCAAATACTAAAGTTTGCAATTGCAAACTAGAAAATTACATGAAGAATGCAAAGGAGTGCCAGTTAATTGATTCCATACTAATAAAATATTTTTCCTCCTCTTTTTTCATGAAATTATTACCTTTCATCTATGAAAGATGTTAGAAACCATGACAATACTGAGAAGGGGCTGAATCGGTATTGTAGGAATTTTAGCAATTTATTTCACTTGCAATGGTACTAGGACACCAATAATATTTCCATAAATTAATTCATATGAGCTTGGAAAGAAGTAGCATAAGTAACACAATTAGAGCACACAAATTCATTAAGTTGTTCAATTTTTCCACAAGGAAAGCTACTACTTGTTGTTACAAAATTATTTGGCTACAACCAGTAGAAAGCTACTACTCCATGATTTATCAGCTACAACTAAAAGGTGGTACAACCCCTACTTTAAAATCTACCACTGAAGTGGCTCTAACCCCTAAAGTTTACCCACTACTATTGGGAGAATCTACAATCCTTGATCAGAAAACTACCACTTTCTTGGGCTCACTGATTCATCTTTTATAAAAATTGAATACTCAAATCAGGAACGCCACTTATTTACATAAACATGTAAATTTAACTCCTCAAACACTAACAAAAACCACCATTACAAACACCAAAAACCTCTTATCATTGAGAAGTTAACCATACACACTAGCAGAATCAACCCATCTCGCACACACACAAGAAACACACTGGCACCATATTACAAATTCAATTCGCCTTTTAAATAATTTAGAATGATATTTTTAATTCTTTGCACTTTAGTTATCTTCTTTTATTTCTTGAATATTTGTTTTTTGAATCATCTTGTCCTTCTACCAAGTCTTCAAACGTTTCTTACTTGTCTCTACAACAGAAACTGAGTTAAACTACTCGATTTCTCTATTCTATAATTTTTATATGATTTAACTAGGACTTTCTAATTTTGGATGACTACCATATTCTACCAAACTTCTAGATTTCTCTTTAGATATGTCCATGCCCCTAGTGGATCTCCCAACTTGTTCGTGCCTTCCCTTTTAAAACATTTTTAATGCTCCACTTAATACGATGTTGGGCATGGAATCCCCCCACAGCATGTTTTGGGGCTCAAAGCCCAAGTTTAGGTCGAATATGTTGTAAGACTCTGTGAATTGTGGGTGTAGAGAGAAAAATGTACATTGAGTCATAGGGTTGTCTACAGTAACTTTTGTAATGTAATGTAATGTCATGTCGGCCTACCCATAGTCCACGGACCATGGGATTGTATAAATAGGAGCAAGGCTCTAAGTTGTGAGAATAAGAATGTATGGATTGACGTAATGATCTAGTAGCGGATAGAGAAGAAGTCTAAGTGTCTTGGGTCATAGTAGTATGAAGAGGCTCTGCAGCTGAGTGCGTAGAGGCCTAGTAGAGTCCGTAGCTGAGTAAGCAGACCCCTGCAGCTAAGTGCATAGGGCGGAGTCGAGTCTATAGCCCAAGAAGAAAAATAATAAAGAGAAGTTTGATTCAAAATACTATGTATCTACTTTTGTATTACTTTCTATGCATTTATATTGTTTTTCTTATCGCGTGCACTTATATGAATACTGCTTATCGTTAAGTATAATTAGGCTCATACAGATAAGTTAAGTAATTAGATAATATCAGGTTAATAATAAGGAACCTGGGTAATAACACAGATCACACCTTGACCAGGGTTGCGCTAAGGCGACATTGCAAGCTGCGAGATAATGCTAGGTGTGCGTAGTGACGTGCGCGCAGGGTCAAACCACGGACCACAGAAAAACTATTAGACATGTCTAGGGTGGGGAAACCTAGTTCTAGCACCCTCCCATACTACTTCAGGTGAAACTTGAGTCCGTGCTTCGAGGACTATTGCCGAAAGGGCTAGTAGTACCGGGATTTGTTTTAGTAAATCATCTCTGAACCTGGGTCAGGCCCATACAAGCCAACGAATGGTTCTGTTGCCGAGACTGGGATCTACATAAGGGATGTCTAATGTCGTATCACTGCAATCCAACAAAGAAATAAATTGAAGGATGGTTGGATAAGAGGATTTACGAGTTCGCGGTCCAAGAAAACATGAATCTGTGGGTATCTAAGGAATAGTAGTTGAAGCACTACCTATATACGAAAATCCACGAAATTTTATTTACATCATTTCCTTCTGAACTATATGAGTGGATCGCGAAGCTAGTAGACAGTCAGGGAAGGTGTTATCATAAAAAAAAACCCTGATAGGCTACTGATTAGGAAGACTTTGAGTAAATATTTCAAACTAATCTTTTGGTTGAGGCTTAGCCTCCTCAACCTGAGAGGGCTCTCTCACTAGGTTAAATATTTTAATTTAAGGATTAGATGGCTAACTCTATGGAAAAATTAAAAAAAGAGGAATAAATGGTTGAAATGTCAATCAACAAACATCCATTGGGTTATGGAGTCAAAATATGTTTTAGTACAATAGCAAGATCAACTTAACATGGAAGTCAAGGCAGAAAGGGTCTTAATATATCAGTAAAACAGAGACATAGTGCAAAGAACATAGTTTATAAACACATGAAGGAAGTTAGAGCATTATCAATGAATTCTAAGTAGAATGTGTTTATACCACTGTAAGTAAGTGAATGAATAAAGCCATGAGAAAATCAAACATTAAAATCTCTCTCTGAATCCTAAGTAGTAAATCCAATATCTTTGTATTAACATGAAAACATACAGTCTGTTACAATAACACAGTGTGCTTGTTTCTTTTGAAAATTGCCACCCCTGAGGCCTTCCACATCTTGTCCTTTATATATTTTTCATTACAATCTTGGATTCCTCCCTCCAACATGAGGGGAATTTGGATTTTCTTGACTTGACACCTATTCAAACCTAAACATACTATTAATTACAAGAGATAGTTAACTAACGGTCCTAGAGTCCTAATACAATTAGGAGTACAACTCCTTTAATGATAGTAACAACCTAAACTATGAATTAAATTAAATTTTTGATAACTTCTCCTCCTTAAATTTGACCTTGGTGATGTCCATAACCCCCCAGTTGGCCTTCAATAGCTTCTCCTTCATCTGCCCTGAAAACTAGGAAATTGTCCCCTGCTCTGTTCTGGCTAAAAAATAGGTGTTGGGACAGAGCTTTTTTCTCCTCATCAAAAATGTATTTTGAAAATATGAAGGAGGCTTTTGTAGAAAAATCTATGCTGAACAAAAAAATCTCTTGGTTTTTTGCAATACCTTTCCTACTACCCAAAAAACTATCTTTGAATATCAAGTGTAAATTGAGAAATTATGATTTTTGAAAAACTTCACTTATCGCAGTTTCATAGTGCAAGTTGGGTCATCCATTTCTCCTAGATCATAATGAATTTGAAGAAATTGAAAGAGGTTTTTGTAGTTCAGTATGTTAAGAATAAAAACCTATTTCATGTTTAAAAAATATTCTTTCCTTTGCTCAAGAGACCTTTTGGAAGTTGACTACTTAAAACAATTTTTCTGCTGAAAAAGGTTGCTTCAATGATTTCGTAGTGCAAAACTAGTTTTTTACACTGTCTGCACTACGAAAATGTGGATTCATAGCTAATTTAAAAAAAAAATCAAAATGGCTAAACACATGACTTTAAAAATATGATATGGGACCCATAAGGTGTAAAACAAGCTTGTTGAACTTTATTTGATGATGAAAATGAGACTCTAACCATATGACCTAAACTCTAAAAACCATAAACGTGACTTAACCACCATCTACCATTATGACTTAGGAACAAATGTAAATTGTTCAAGTTTTAGAGAATTTTTGGGTGATAACATAAGGTGTAGGCTTGACAAACCAATCGTGTGGACTCTGGAATTAGTGCATAGCCTAGAAGCGTCAGGAGATAAGATCGCATGAGCTATGGACCATTCGCTCGATCGAATTATAGGGGGATTTATCACTGAGTTCACGGTAGATACAACTGTCAGCTACAGTGAGGTGGAGTGATGCTTCCTCAAAGGACTACAAGGTAAGTATATTAAATCTTTGAACACTTGGATTAAGATGCTATTGTGTGAAAAGTGGGTTATGTGAATAAATTGATGTTTGGGACTACGTGAAGTGGGAAGATCTACAGAAGCGGAGGTAGTGAAGAATTAGGAGCTATTCCCTTAATTTCACCCTCATGGGAAAGAGAGGAAGAGCTCGCAAGAGTTTCTTTGAGAAGCACGGTCAGTTTGATAAGGCAATGAGTTCCGCGCTTACCACCTCCACCTACACCGCCACCTATCTCACCCTCTTCACCTCCATCTCCACCCACCCCACCTCCACCACCACCACAGTTCAGTATGGCAAGTGTGATCAAACTACTGGTATTTAGAGGAGTAGGGAATGAAGATCTAGACCAATTCTGGTTCATGGTAAGGGTAGTATGGGAAGCACAAGGAGTCATGGATGACAATATCAAGAAGGCTACACTGGTAAGCATGTTACAGGATCATGCATTAACATGGTACATTAAGCATTCTAATGACCATCCAAATGCAGGAATCATAGAAATACAGACCACGTTGAACAGGTAATTTAGCAGGCCAAAGTTAGAGACACAATCAATTATTGGGTTTTAGGAGATCATGATGCTCCTGGGTGAGACCCCATGGGATCTAGACCAAAGACTGAAGAGTATGATTCGTGAATCCAACATGAATTTGACAGATGGACAACACCATGCATGGTTTGCAGCATCACTAACATCGCATTTAAGGATGGAATTGTCACAACAAAAGCTTTCCACCCAGGCCGAAGTTTTGGAGATGGCAATGAGATTGCATGAAACCCCTATACAAGACCCTAGTTTGGGAGTCCAACAAATCCACATGCAACTACAAAATCTGTGTCTGGAGATGCAGAGTTTGAAACAGGATAGGAAACCTGGGCCACAGGTGCATGAGGAGGTGTGGTGCATAAAATGCAAAGGCCAGGGGCATGACAAGGACCACTATCCAGTGTTCACGAATTACTTGATGGGAGGAGGGCCGTTGTTGTTAAGACCTGAGGCACAAGCACGACGCCTACACTATGGTGCATGATCTATCAGATTGGAGGAAAACACACTATGGATAATTGTCATCTATTGCAGAAGTATACGCAGATGTCCCAACAATTGTTTTGTAATTTCTGCAGGTCAGTGGGCCATGATGAATGCACCTGCAGAAGTTACGAACCAATGATGGATCAAACTCCTACCTATAGGGTGCAGACCGAAACATGAGCCCTTTACCCAAATATAGGAATGGTGTGTGCTGGATTTCAAAGGCGTAGACGAGGTCGAGGTGGAATGGGACCAGGAAGGGGTCGCGGACAATGAATTTGTTACAATTGTGGAGGGCCAGGGCACTATGCCCATGATTGTATAAATCCGACAGGGACATCATGTTTGTACTGTACTTAGTTTGGTCATGAGGAAGAAGACTGCCTACATTGATAGTGAGGCTATGCAGAAAAGGGGTACTTCAACTTCCTCCGACTCAGAATTTGCAGATGATGAGGTCTGAGCCGTGCGAAGAATATCCAAATGTAAACATGATGGTTAGGAGCGGTATGACCATTGGCGATGATAAAGGTAAGTTGTGAAAAGAAAGTGCATGGGTTCCCAAGGCTCCTACAAAGGAACCCAAATTTGATTTAGAACGCGCGAAGGAGACATTCATGGAAGCTAAGAAGAGCTTCACGAAGGCCTCCACTTTAGGTAGTAAGGATCAACTAGAACCAGGGATGGATCCTTCAATGCTCAATACCTTCTTGAAGACATGCATGAAACTACTACGCGATAGTAAGGTAGTAAAAGGACTACAATAACTTATCACTAGGTGCACTGGATCAGGAGAATTGCGCATGGTCTGGAAACTTGGAAAGCATGCATTGTGCACAGGAAGGGAAATTAGGTTGACTACGCAAATCGATGAGTATGAAATGGATCAGGTAATCCTAGATCTCAGATCAAACGCGAATGTACTACCAAAACAAAAATGGGAACACATGGGCAGACCCACACTACAATGGTCTCCTATTTAGTTGCGAATGGAGAACCAACATAAGATCCTGACAATGGGAAGATTGCAAGGGTTAATGGTGGATATTGAAGGTGTGAGTGCGTAAGTGGATTTTTAAGTGATAGATATTGTTGATGACAACAATCCCTATCTCGCACTACTAGGAATAGACTAGGCCATTGATATGAACGGAGTCATAAATCTGAAGAAGTGCAAAAGGATCTTTGAGAAAAAGTCACTACGCATAGTAGTACCACTAGATCCAGTCGAAGGAGCACAATACACTGAACCAGTGCATGACAATGACAATGATGACGATCTCAATTGCATCTACAAGATAACTGCACAAGAACAGGATTGGGTGAACATGACTACAGATGGTATGGTTTCATGGGAGTGTGAAAGCTCTTGCACTTCGGATTCAGACAAAGAAATAGAGCACTCGCAGAATTGGCTACACGAAGTAACAACGCTTAATTGCAACATGATGGTTAGATCATTGCATTGAATGACAACAGAGGTAAGGGATCTACCTATGTATGATGGGTTGATAGCAGTGGATGAATTCCTGAAAAAATTTGAAAGCAGAGTACCAGAACAACGACGGTTCTATGCTAAAAAATGGGCACTGTGTGTAATGATTGCAAGGTGGTGGGGTATGGATTAGGGAAGTTTTGAGGACTGGCACAGATGTAGAAGAATGATGTGCCTATGATTTTGGAAACCACAGATATGGCTAGTAGACAAATATGACGGACGGGATGATCCACGTACACACCTTGCGAAATGGACCAAGGTCTACAGGGAAGAGCCACAACCTGAATGGGTACATTTATGCTATAATACCCTGGATGTCATACCCATGGCTTGGTATACTAGGATGGAGCTCCACCATTGTGCGAGTGAATGGGATGTCTTGCACGAGGGATTTCTGTTAACTTTCACATTTGAAGATCGTTGGTGGAATACTATTGACGATGCGCTATAGGCAGTAAAAGCAGCTATCTTCAAAATACCCCAGGAGCTAATGGAAGTACTTCAGCCAGAATGGGTGACATAGCTGAGCTGCGCACTAGAGTGTTACAACGTAAATGTTGAGGAGGATGATGAAGACCCACGGAATATTAACATTCAAGAAATGGAAGGCTGTAGTGAGATTCTAGGACCATCACTTGAGGATCGCAACATCACTGCGCCGCTAAAAACAAAGCAGGTAAACATTGGAATGGAGGTGGAGCCGAAGTACGCAACACTTGGGGATTATTGGGACGATGCCATGGTGGATAAGGTCACTGAGTTACTCCACAAATACCAAGAGTTGTTCCAAACCAAAGTTATGGACTTAAAAGGGATTGTTGGCAACTTAGGAATGATGAAGATCACCCTAAAACTCGACGAGAATCCAGTTAAGTAGTGGTCTTACTGCTTGAATCCAAAATATAAAGAAAAATTTCATGAAGAATTAGACAAAATGCTCACAGCCAGAATTATTGAGCCAGTGGAAGAATCTGACTGGGTGAGTCCTATGGTAGTACAGGAGAAAAAGTAGAAGGGTGAAATAAGAATATGCATGGACCTCAGGAAGCTAAATGACGCCTATGTACATGATCCATTCCCTACACCATTCAAAGATGAAGTACTAGAGAATGTTGATGGTCAGGAAGCATACTCATTCATGGATGGGTTCTCAGGGTACCATCAGATCAAGATTGCGTCGAAAGATAAGAGCAAAATGACCTTCACAATAGAATGGGGCTGCTTTCAATACAACGTTACGTCGTTTGGACTAAAGAACGCGCTAGCCATCATTTCGCACATCATTTTGGATGCATTCAAAGAATACATCCAAAAGTTCTTGGAGGTCTATCTAGATGATTGGACTGTCTTTGAATTAGTTAAGCACCATGTAGCAAGCTTACACTTGATCCTGGACACTTTCCGCCAACACTAGATTGCGTTGAAACTTAAGAAGTGCACATTCCTCATTCCCTTTGGAAACCTACTAGGAAATGTGGTTTGTAAACAAGGAATGATGGTGGACCTTCCAAAGATTGCCATTATTCTAAATTTGAAAGCACCACGAAGTGTTAAACAATTGCGCGCTACTTTGGGACATACCAGGTACTATAAGAATTTCATCAAAAGTTATGCCCAAATAACAGCGCCGATGGAAAAGATATTGAAAAAGGATGTTACATATTGCTAGAATGATGATTGCATGAAGATTTTGGATGTCTTGCAGGGGAAATTGGCCTCCACTCCAATCCTGGTCTTCCCAAAATGGGATGTGGAATTTCATGTACATGTTGATGTGTCATGTATTGCGCTAGGAGTAGTACTCACACATGAGGGTGCGGAGGGTGCGAATCACCCAATCATGTTTGCAAGTTGGAGATTGTCCAAAGTAGAAAAGAACTATTCCACCACTGAGCACGAGGGGTTAGCGATGGTGTACGCGCTCCAAAAAAACAACACTATTTACTTCGAGGACATTTTAAGATGTATACCGACCATTCCGCGTGTAAATACCTAGTGAATAAGCCTCTGTTGGGGGGCGCATATGAAAATGGCTCTTACTATTCCAAGAATATGATTTTGAGGTCATAGTCAAGCCAGGATGCTTAAATGCAAGACCAGATCACTTGTCATGAATTGAGACAGGCAAGGAACCCACGAATTTGGAGAAGGGACTACTTGATGCACAACCCTTTGCAGTGTGCATCGCAGATGGACACTTTGAAGATATGATCCATTTTCTAGCAATAGGGATTGCATCAAAGAAATACTCAATCCAATAGAAAATAGAATTGGTGGTGCACGCGACAGACTTTTCTGTCATCACGGGTCACCTATACGAAATGGGCAATGATGAGATATTGCGAAGATACGTACCTGAATTTGAAAGTCGTCAGATCCTCGCAGAAGCACATAGGGTTGTTGCAAGAGGATGCTATGTAGGACATGCAACCGCACAGAAGATTCTTTACGTAGGGCTATGGTGGCCAACCCTGCGCTAGGATTCAAAAGTGCACTGTAAGGCCTGTGATATACGTCAACGGATTGGAAAACCATCATGACGGGACGAGATGCCATTAAATCCACAAATGAAATTACAACCATTTGAAAAATGGGAAATCGACTTTATGGGACCGATCAAACCTCAAGGAAAGACGGGGGCACTACATCATCACCATGACGAAGTACCTGACATGATGAGTGGAAGCACAGTAGATCAAAGACTGCATAGCCGCTACATCTACGAAGTTTTTGTTCGAAAATGTGTTGACATGATTTGGCTATCCAAAAATCTTAATGAGTGAGGAACAAATTTCCTGAATGAAAACATCAACGCACTCATAGAAGGGTTCTAGGTGTATCATCAGAAAAGTACACTGTACCACCCACAAGTTAATGGGACAGTAGAGGCATTCAACAAAATACTAGAGACTGCACTGACCAAAGTGTGCAACGTGCAGTGAAACGATTGGGACCTATGTGTACCTAATGTACTATGGGGTTACAGGAAAACGTTCAAGAAATTAATGGGACATACACCTTTTTGGTTAGTCTATGGCACATAAGTTGTCATGATGATGGAATATATGATACCTAGTCTACGAATAGTAGCGCTCATAGGCATGATGGATCGCGAAGCTCTAGAAGAAAGGCTCGCACAATTAGAAGAACTTGAGGAAGAACTGTTTCTAGCTGGATTTCATCAGCATGTTCAAAAACAGCGTGAGAAGGCCTGGCACGACCGCCATATCATGTTGTGCACCTTCAAGGTAAATGACTTAGTGCTATTGTATGACAGTAAGTTTGAAAAATTTCTGGGAAAATTCAGAATGCACTATCTGGGACCATAGGTGGTTAAGGAGGCCACAGTTAGAGGCGCAGTCCAGCTAGTCAAACTAAATGGAGAACCCTTCCTAGGAAAAGTAAACGGCAGTCGCTTGAAGCCCTACATGACTCGGCCAACTATCTCACTAACCGGCCAAAGCACAGTCTTCGCAACCCGAGGAGTCAGACAAGGGAGCGAGACTATAAACATACGATGCTAGTATAGAGGTAAGGACACAATTCAAAAATAGAGGGTTCAGAAGCAAGAATGCAACAGGTTCAGTAGGCAACAACATAGTGCGTTGTAGACATCGAAGTAGTTTGGGACCATTTGTAGGGACTTTGCGCCGATAGAGTGACTCGAGGGCGAGTCACGATGTTTGTGTTGGGGGCCTGTTGTGCATGGAATCCCCCCATAGCATGTTTTGGGGCTCAAAGCCCAAGTTTTGGTTAAATATGTTGTAAAACTCCACGAATTGTGTGCGCGGAGTGTGAAATGTACATTGAGTCATAGGGTTGTCCGCCCTAAGTTTTGTAATGTAATGTAATGTCATGTCAGCCTACCCATGGTCCGCAGACCATGATATTGCATAAATAAGAGAGAGTCCTAAGTTGTAAGAATAGGAAGTGATGGATTGATGTAATGATCTAGTAGAAAATAGAGAAGAAGTCTAAGTGTCTTGGGTCATAGTAGTAGGAAGAGGCTCTGCAACTGAGTGCATAGAAGCCTAGTAGAGTCTGCAGCTAAGTGTGTGGACCCCTACAGTTGAGTGGGTAGGGCAGAGTCGAGTTTGTAGCCCAAGAAGAAGAATAATAAACAGAATTTTGATTCCAAATACTGTGTATCTGCTTTTGTATTACTTTCTATGCATTTATACTATTTTGTTTATCATGCACACTTATATGAATACTGAACAATGTTAGGTATAATTGGGCTCATATAGATAAGTTAAGTAATCAAATAATATCAGGTTAATAGTAAGGAACTTGCGTAATAACACAGATCGTGCATTTATCAGGGTTGTGTGAAGGCAACATCATAGGTGGTGAGATATTGATAGGTGCATGTAGTGACTTGCACACAGGATCAAATCGCAGACCACTGAAAAACCATCAGACATCTCTAGGGTGCAGAAACTTGGTTCTGGCACCCTCCCATATTACTTTGGGTGAGACCTCAGTCCGCGCTCTACGGAATGTTTTCGAAAGGGCCAGTAGTACCAGGATGCCAAATCATCTTTGAACCTCGATCAGGCCCATACAAGCCAACATATGACATGTATGTCAAACTTTATTTGTGAACTTGTTCATACATTAAGCTTTCAAATATCATACAAAGTGCTTTTATTAAAATTTTAGCTATCGACTCGTTCAAATAAAAGTCTTAAAGATTTCCTGAACTGATTAACATTCCCACATTATAACTATTATTGTAACTTATCACACACTCTCATAATTATGCCAAATGGTCCTATTTTTCATCCCTAGTATAGAAGAAGATGGGTGCAATATTGGTTAGGAAAAGGAAGAGCCAAAGTTCGGAAACCAAACTAAAAGTCAAAAAGGGAGGGTCAAATTCTAAAATATAAAGGAAGAACCGAAGTCTAAAAGTCGAAGGGAAGGTCGACTAGCGGGACCCGATATCAGAACCTTGGAGAAAAATGTATATCGGGATATCGAAGGTCGGAACTAAGGACCTCAGTGGTCTATTCAAATATGGACCTAAAATGGAATATTAGAGCACAGAGCGGGAAGGAAGGTATATCGGGATCCGATATCGGAACCTTAGAGCAATCTAATTTCAAATCCTATAGCTTTCAAAGCGTCAGAGTTTCATAACTCCTTAACAATTACAATTATTTAGAAGCATTAAGGTAACAAGGAAAATACATTTACAAAGGAAATCAAATTTGAAATAAATACCAGGAACCCTTCTCTCTCTCTTCATGATAGGACACATAATGACATGTGATGGGTCATCAGGAGTTGATGATGCTAATGACATCAGCATGACATGGTAGTTAGTTTTAGTTTTTTTAGGTCGGCTAGTGGGGAAAATATGTGTGACATGTGTCACTACTCAGGAGGCGCCACATGGAGATGATGACTTCAGCATGATGTCATCTCCGAGGTCGGCATTTCAGAGGGAATAAATTTCATAACCTGTGTTTGAATTATTTTGTGGGAAGGTTTTGATCCAATGAGAGGGACTTCAATGTGGATTGGAACATGGTTTTAAGGACCCAAAAGAACCAAGGGAAGAGCGTGATTAAAAAGGGAAATAGGCCCCTAACAGGATCCTGAAGGCTTTAGCACCCAAGTGCCAAGCCGTTGGTCACAACACCCGGTTTTGTGGCGAAATTGTGATAAGACGGCTAAGAGAAAAGGAGCTAAGAGCATTGAAATGTTATGATTCCATAATGTTTATTTTCATTAGAGTTATGATGGACAATGACTCCGATATTGCAGCCCCTAAGAATTATACTAGTGGTCACAAGAAGTGGTTCTATGGTGTATAAGCAATAAGGAGCTAAGCACAGAAGCGCTAAAGGCATCATAATTTCGTGTTTTTGTATTATCGTTTTAAATAATGTTACAATGTCTTTCAGCTCTGAAGTTGCACTATGGAAATGTTAAGAGATGTATTGAGCCCCAAGAGTATAGAGTAGAGGTAATAAAGGGTAGATGTGTTGGCAATTAGGTCCCAAGGCACTTTTAATGCCACCACACTCTATCACGACCAACTCGAAAAGGGAAAATTAAACAGTTAAAGAATGAAAGCGATGGAGGACTGAATAGTAGAGATATTTTACCATGTTAGTCATGACACCCCATGTTTTTCATGTTTTATTAATTTTTATTTTTTAAGAAAATAATCAATTATGTCATGAAATCATTAGGAGAGTTAGGCTAGTCACATGCTTAGATAGTTGTGCATTCCAAGATATTTTGTAAGTTGTTCTCATTTTTGTTCTCCCTATAAAGAGGGAGGAAAAAAACATTACACAAGTTCCCAAATTCTATTCTCAGTGGTTTTGAATTTTGTCTTTTCAGTGATTCCAAATTCTATTTACAAAGAGTGGTTCCAAGTCTTGCCTCAATTTCTTGTTCCTAAGGTGGTAATTGTTCTACAAATTTCACTAATTTGAGGCTATGATATGGACTCCATATTTGAATATTAATGAATAATATATGATGATTCCAATCACAGGAATGTGTAGTATGTGTTCTTCCATTGTATGTCACTTCATGTATGTTTCTCTTCATCAGAAATCATGTAAGTTGTAGCTACTAGATTCACTCATAAATCATAGATTGCATATTTACTATGTTATATTATAGTAGAAAGTACCTGTGAAATATTTAGTTGGAGACCCTAAAATGATCTCCATAATTTATGCACTTCATTTCCTTATTCTTTCATGTTTCTATTGGGATTTACTACTTAGGATTTTGGGTCTTTCTAGTCCTTTTTACTAAATTCCAACCTTATTTTTCTCCTTCCCATTTTTATTGTAATGGTAAGTTAAGCTACATTTATTGTGTGTAGGCCACCATAGTTGAACATTTACTCTTGGAATGATCTATAGTGTTTATGTGTATGTTTGAATCTTCCTCTATAAAAGGTAATTAAATCAGTTTTAAAATCATTCTACATTTATCTCTTGAGAAACAATCAATTATCTTCAAGAGATAGTAATATTTCCTACGCAGTTACCTCTCCTCAACTTGAGGGTTGTCTCTAGGAGCTACAACATATTCTAATGTCGTTTCCGGGGATGAATCATAATATTTTCCCTGGGCATGACACTTGCACACCCCTTGGTTAGGTGATAAAAATGGGTGTGGGTTGAAGATCTCTCACCTTGGAAACTCCACTATTTAATTTTGTGTTTCATCACCATGGATTTCAAAATTCCTCACACTCATTTTGACACTTCTCAATAGAAAACTCCCACTATATTAGTATTAGGGTCCCACCCTACCCCCTTATTTATGTAATAGGATCAATTCATAGTCATAGTTAAGTAAAGAGTCAATAAAGCCCATATTAATAATTGTAAGTGGTTAACCCACATTTAATGAAGGGACCACAGTTAGTTGCAAATGGGCCATGGTATTAGATAGATGGTATTAATAAGAACCATGGTATTTCCCCATGGTATTTCATGTATGAATCCTATATAAGGGGTAGAGACTCCCCTCGAGGAGCATGGTGTCTTATTTTGTAATCGAGCTCTGCTCTATTGGAGGTTGCCTCCTCGAAGAGGCAAGTGAACATTGCTTTCTAAATAATAAAATACTTGCTATTCTTTCTCATTATTCTATTTTATGGGTATATTTCTTTGCATGTTTGGTATTCTGGTATCATCTTGTAGGTTAAGAGCATAACAAGTGGTATTAGAGCGCTTTCCAGGGCCAGTGGGATCTCCATTTTTTAGAAAAAAAAAAAATGGCTAGAGACGTGTTCTGGCATCTTTAAACCACGGGATCTATTGTTGAGTGCATAAACCTATGGATTTGGGGAGGCATGCACACAGGAAATATAAGAGGTGGTCACGCTTGTTGGATTCCCTTGTAACCCTTGTGGGTACCCCTTCAAGTAGTAGCGCATTAGACATAACCATGCACAGACTATCTTCCAAGTACCCTTTGGGTATATCAGAAGCCCCCTAGCTCACTTGAAACCTTGCCATAGATAAATGATCAGTCGTCTTGCTGCTACAGTACACTGAGAATAACACTCAGAGAGATTACTCACCCGTACGATAGGGTAGTCAGGTTGTATGGCTAAGGGTACGATTGATCCTCCTTGGTTAGTGTCATGAAAAATTGGGCCAAGTACTACTGTCAGACCCTTATGTATATTGCGATTTGTAGCACCTGACACTCCTGGAGACCATAGTTCCCTTCTCTATCTCTGGATCATGCATAATCTCCGCCAGATCAGATCTCACAAGTGGGGTTTTGTAGCAGTAGAAACAATCAGTTCCATCATTTAGATTATCAGAATACCCATTCAGATCTATTAGATCCATCAGATCCATAGCAACAATCAATTCCATCATTTAGATCTATCAGATCAACCATTCAGATCTCTCAGATCCATCAGATATGCCATCTAGATCTGAGTAGTTGTGTGGGTTCCTATACCTGGGCGTGATTTTCACAAGACTTTTGGCAGCATTGACATTTCCAGGATTTGGCTACTACAATATTCCTAAGCAAGGAGTAAAACTCCATTAGGAGTTAAAAAAAAAAATGGCTGAGACCCCCCGGGGTTCTTATTGGTGACCTAGCCCATAAGAATCAGGATGATAAGCTGAGCAAGGTGGTACCATTCAATTTCTAGTGCCAAAAAATTTGGGCGGTCCCAAATTTCAAGAAAATCATCTCAGTGCATGGTACAAACTAGAGCTCAAGCTATGGCAAATGAAAGGATGGATAGCCTTGAATCATCCTTGAAAGACATCGTATCGCAACTGAAGGAATTAGCTGCAACACTCTCTAAGAGCAAGGTGGAGGCACGCGAGGAGGCATACATTGGAAATGAAAATAGTGAGGGTGAGTCTAGCCAGTCTCTTCACCTCTTTGGCACCCAACAACAATCCAATCCGCAACCACCCAAGTTGGACATGTATAAATTTGATGGCTCTCACCCAGCCACATGGATAACACAAATGGAGAAATATTTCACACTAAATTACATCCTAGATAATGCGACTCAGCTTAGTGTGGGTATCATGTACTTGGACAATGAAAGATGGCAATGGTGGCAATGGCATCAACGTTGCTATGGAAGGCCCTTGACGTGGGATACATTCAAAAAATCTCTTATGGATCGCTTTGACTATGAATCTGACTTTTTGGGCCATCTCACTAAGCTTAGATAGACAGGAACAATGAATGAATATATTGCAGCCTTTGAAGCCTTAGCTTTCTTCACTAGAGGTCTACAAGATGAGTTCTACATGGAATGTTTTGTTAGTGGTCTCAAAGAAGCCATACAAGCCCATGTCCGACTGCACCACCCTAGCTCATGGTTGCATGCTTGCAAGATAGCTCATGAATTTTAACGTGCATTGGTGGCCCAGTCCAATTGCCCAAATTTCATCGCCAAGGGTCACCCCCCACAGGCTCAAAGCACTACCCAGACACTCAAGGTTCAAAAGGTGTCACCAGCAGAAATGGCGGAAAGAAGAAAGCAAAGATTATGTTACCACTATGATGAGAAATATTCCCCCGGGCATAAATGCAAGGAGCCCAAATTTTTTCAAATTGATGATACTAATCACAGTGCATTGGAGGAATCCCCACCACTTGAGCAACCAGAGGAGGAAGAAGAGGATAACCAATAGGACAATGTACCTGAAGAACCAATTATCTCACTACATGCTTTGACAGGGATTTCTTCGCCTCAAATTCTCAAAATCAGAGGTTTTATTAAGCATCAACCAATAGTAGTCTTTATTGATAGTGGAAGTACACATAATTTTATCCATCAAAGAGTCACGAAAGCAGTGCATTGTTTTGTCCGAGTAGTTTCTAACTTCTAGGTCCAAATTGTTGATAGGGGAACAATGAAATGTGAAGACCACTGTGAAGATGTCAAACTTCAAATGGTGGATTATCAGTTAAAGACCCACATGTTTTCCATACACATGGGAGGGTGCGACATTTTCCTCGGTGTCGAATGGCTTAGCACACTTGGCCCAATCACAATGGATTTCTAGGATTTATATATGAGCTTTAAGCAGAACAACCACACACATACCCTCTGCAGACTCCAAGCGGGAGCTCCCTCTATCATCAGCTCACATCGGATGGAAAAATGATTAAAAAAGGGTCACCATGGAGTTATAACTCAATTTAATGTCATCCAGACCTGCGAACCCAATCCTATTCATATTCATCCTAAGATACAACAGATCTTAAACAACCATCTGCTAGTATTTGACAAGCCTCATGAGCTTCCACCCTCGAGAGGGGAACATGATCATAGCATTACTTTGGTCCCAGGGGCCCAACCTCTAAATGTGCACCCATATAGATATCCGTTTTCCCAAAAGAATGAAATAGAAATAATAATCAAGGAACTCTTGTAAGCATGCTTCATTCGTCCCAACATTAGTCCTTATTCATCGTCGGTGGTTATGGTGCTCAAGAAAGATGGGAATGGCATATGTGTCCAAATTTCAGGGCCCTTAATAAATTGATAGTCAAAGATAAATTTCCCATCCTAGTTGTTGATGATTTATTGGATGAACCAAATGGGGCTCAATGTTTTTACTAGGCTTGACCTTCACTCAAGCTACCACCAAATCCACATGAAAGAAGTAAACATCCCAATGACTGCTTTCCGAACTCATGAAGGCCATTATGAGTTCCTGGTCATGCCATTTGGTCTTTGCAATGCCCCATCCACTTCTCAGAGCCTTATGAACCACCTGCTGAAACCATATCTTAGAAAATTTTTCCTTGTTTTCTTTGATGACATCCTCATCTACAGTCACACTTAGGCCATACTTCTTCAGCACGTAGATCTACTTTTGCAACTGCTCTACAAGCATAAATTATTTATCAAAATGTCCAAGTTTTATTTTGGCATGGAAGAAGTTGAGTATTTGGGACACATTGTGGGGCGTGAAGGTGTCAGGGTGGACCCCAAAAAGATCCAGGCAATGCAGGAATGGCCTCAACCTAAGACATTGAAGAGCCTGAGAGGATTTTTGGGTCTCATAGGCTACTATCACAAATTTGTCTGCAATTATGGTCGCATTGCTAGGCCCCTTACTCAAATCCTCAAGAAAAATTCATTCCTCTGGAATGATGAAGCACAACAGGCCTTTACAACTCTCAAACATGCCATGTGTTCCACTCCAGTCTTAGCACTACCCGACTTCACCAAATATCTTGTGATTGAATGTGATGCTTTGGGTACAGGTATTGGGGCAGTCTTAATGCAGGAAGGTCGACCCTTGGCCTTCACGAGCCAACAACTAAGTGGAAAGAATCTAGGAAAATATACCTATGAGAAGGAGATGATGGCCATCTTACATGTAGTAGATACCTGGCAACCATACTTATTGGGGCGACGTTTCCAAATCCGCACTGACCATCAAAGCCTTAAATATTTTTTGGAGAAATGCCTATCCTCACCACAACAAAATAAATGGCTCGCCAAAATGCTGGGATATGATTATGAGATAATTTACAAGAAAGGGCACGAAAATATTGTAGCAGATGCATTATCCTGCCAATTTGAGGAGGAAAGTACCCTGCTCGCAATTTCCCTTCCCATTCTAGAATGGATTGAAGAGTCCTGCAAGGAATGGTTTTCACATCCCTGGCTCTCCTAAATCATTAATCAATTGTAGGCAGATCCAAATTCCATAGCGGGCTACTCGTGGCAGGATGAGATTCTTCACTAAAAAGGATAGAGTTGTAATATCACCAACATCCACCCTCAGAAGCCGTATTTTGGCAGAGTTGCACTCATCTCCCACTGTAGGACATTTAGGCTTTCAGAAGATGTATGCTCACACTCAAAGATATTTTTTTGGACAGGCATGAAAAAGGAAATTCTTACTTTTGTATTTGAATGCAACGTTTGTCAGTGCCACAAAGGAGAAATAGTCAAATCCCCAGGCACATTACAGCCATTGCCCATCCTGGCCTTAATTTGGATGAAGGTTTCTATGGATTTCATTATGGGTCTTCCAAAGTCAGGAAACAAGTCAGTCATCGTGGTGGTTGTGGACAAAATTTCTAATTATGCTCATTTTCACGCCCTACCCCACCCTTTTACACCAACTTTGGTCGCTCAACCTTTCATGGATCAGATCTTCAAATTGCATGGCATGCCCACTTCCATTGTGTCTAATCGTGACCCGATCTTCACCAGTAAATTTTGGTAGGAACTCTTCCAGCTTCAAGGTACCCAACTACAACTCAGTACTTCCTATCATCCACAAACTGATGGTCGAACTGAAGCAGTCAACAAATGTCTAGAAACATACATTAGGTGTTTCACTTCAAAAAAGAAACATCTCTGGGTACAGTGGTTACCTCTAGCTGAATGGTGGTATAACACCAACTATCATGCCACCACCAAAATGACTCCATATGAAGAAGTTTATGGTCAACTCCCTCCTTCCCCTACTTCTTATATCAAGGGATGCTCGAAGGTACGAGCAGTGGATCAACTCCTATAGAACCGCACAACCATGGTGGCTCACCTTAGAGAGAATCTTCATCAAGCTCAAAATTGCATGAAGCAACAGGTATATCAACATCACTGAGAACACCAATTTCAAGAAGTGGATCAGGTATTTTTGAGGCTGCAACCATATAAGAAAACATCACTCAAAGACAAGGGTTGTTAGAAACTATCTCCAAAATTCTACAGACCATATCAAGTACTTTAGCGCATTGGAGAAGTTGCCTACAAGCTACCTTTGCCACCCACTACAAAAATCCATGTAGTTTTCCATGTCTCATTCCTCAAGAAAATGATTGGGAACAACTACAGAATTCAAACCAATCTACCTAAACTGGATGAAAAAGGGTCAATCTGGCTCCAACCTGAACAGGTTCTTGATATATCAGAAAGGCACCTGCATGGTCGCATGATCAAGGAAGTTGGTGAGCTCCAGTATTGTAGCAATAATGCTACAACTCCTGGGGCTTCCTGTCTCTCATTTTATCAACCCAGTAGTTCGTACAAACTTGGAAGTGACGGTGTTGTATGCACAAGTACTAGCTCTTGTCGCAACTGTCACTTGGTCAGCTGGCACAAGTCCGCTAGGGCTCAAGCCAACTTCTATGGGCTCACAGAAGAAGCTCTATCAATGATAGATGAAAGCTAGCTCAAAGAAGACTAATCTACTTCAAAAAAATGAACTGGAAGCAAATCAAAACATGTAAACCTAGGAAACCCTAATTTGACTAGTCTAACTTCTATAATGCAAAGAATGTGAATGAAACTTCTACCAATGCTGCTACTATCTCCAATAAGTGGAAATGCATGGATCTAAACTGCTTGCATCATAAAAGACATGTTTTTGTATTTTTCCTTTAAGTGAATGGGATGATTGTGATTGTGTGTTAATCGGGGTTTGGTTGTGCAGATGGGATGGAGAAGGAAGGAAACCATGGGAAAGGTTGGGGAGGCTAGGTGAGGTCCCTATGGACCCTTAGCATCCATCCACAGAGGTTTTCCACATTCAGAAGCTCAGCAACTGAGTGAATGGCCTCCTACAGGATGTCTGCAGGGGATCCTACAGGAAACTCAGAGGTTTCTACAGGATAGTCCTGTAAGTCTTCTACAGGATGTTCTGTGCAATTCTACAGGATGATTGGCCGTGGAGGTTTTGGGAGATGATGGAGTGATGGAATGGTAGGAAGAGATATGTGAGGTAGGGACAAGGCTGATGATGGCTTAGAAGTGGAGGAATGAGATGGGAAATGGGTGTAGGGAGTATGTTGAAGGTAAAGGATGATGTCAATGAAAGGTTAGGAAATGAAGCTACATGAGGAGTGGAAGACAGAACGAAGTGAAGGTCGAGGAGATATGCTTGCATGTGTGATCAAGATGGAGGAGATGGTAATGGAACGAGAGAGAGGAGTGTAAATGAAACAAATGATTATGACTGTCACCAAACCGAAAATGCATCAACCTAAATTACTTATGCCATGAATTCAATGAATAGCAATGGAAAACAAGAAATGAAACCTATGTGAAACAATTATGAAGCTAAGTATTTGTAAACCCAAACATGCATCCAAACTGATATCAAGTTCTGCAAATGAGATTCAAACACTAATGACATTTAAATCCAAATAACAGATTTTATTATGAGAATGCAGCAAAGACACATAAATATAAACAAGGGAGGTACTGGGCGCTTGAGATGGGCCCAACCCCAAGAACTACAGCCTCCCAAGAGAGATTTAGAGATGGTGCAAAGCTGGATCCATCTTTATTAACCAAGAATGAAAAGTTACATCAAAACTGTCCACAAGGAGAGCTTGAGAAAGAGCTGAAAGCAAAACTAATCCATGGCCAACAAATCGAATTACAAACTAGCTAACTAATGGCTAGAACAAAATGACTAACTACCAGCTAAAAATGACTATCAAATGGCTACCTACTAGCTAAACAAAATGAGGCCCCAAGCCTTCTTATTTATACAATTTCGAGGACCCAACAGTCCTCCTAAAAGTTAGGGACTCGGCTGCCCAAGACTTGTAGTTAACAACAGTCCAACTTGACTTGCTTGGGTGCCCTTGACTTGTAGTTAACAACAGTCCAACTTGACTTGCTTGGCTGCCCTTGTGCTCATTGATTTGGTGGCCTTTGAACTCCGAGCTGATGGTGGAGAATTCAAGGTAAGGACCCATAAATGAGGGGGACACCTTCCTACAAATCCTCTAGCTTGTTCTCCCACGAATTTGGCTGCCAAGTGCTCATTAAGACCTTCAATTTTGTCTCCAAGTTGACCAACAAGGCTACACAAAGCACCCATTAGACTTGTTGGCATAATGACTAACAAAATTCACTCTATTAACATAAAAATAATCAAAAACATGCAATAAACAAATGAGAATGGTGGACTAAGCCAAATTAGGAAGTTGAATGAGCCCAAATAATTGTACATTTTTGGGGCTCATCATCACCCCCCTACTGAAAGTATTGCTCATCCTCTGAGCAACCAGTCCCTCTCCTTGTCTTTGATGGCCCTGATGGCCTCCTTGTCAGACTTGTCTTTGAATGCAGAGCTAGCTAACTTCCGTTTCCCATCTTGCATCTCTAATATGCGCTCCTCAATGCTGTCCTTTACAACTAACCTGAGCACTCTCACAGACCTTGTCTACCCAATTCTGTGTATTCGATCCATTGCTTGATCTTCCATGGCAGGATTCCACCAAGGGTCAAACATGTAGACATCAGAAGTAGCAGTTAGATTTATCCTTATTCCTGCAGCTTTCAAACTTGCCAAGAGGATGGTTGGGCTGCTTGGTTTGTTTGACATGCATGCTGTAATGGATGCAGCTCGCTTCTTTTGAGGCATAGACCCATCTAAACGGACAAACTTGAAACCTGACTTTTCCAAAGGTTCCTGCAAGAGATCCAACATTTTTCAAAATTGTGAAAATACAACAGATTTTGTAGTTGGATCATGATCCTGGGACTCTTTCAATAGAGCTATTAATGCATTAATTTTTGAACCAGTTTTGGCTACTTTTTCTGATGTAACTTCATTCTCGTCAGCAACCTTTGGTGAACTAAAAGATCAGATGCTGTAAGCTGCTTACGGCACAATGGACACTGTGGCTTTAGATGTTTCAATGTCTTCTCAATGCACTTCTTACAGAACACATGTGAACAGATGGTTATGATAGCCTCTGATGGTGGTGATAAACATACTGGACAGTCAAAGTCATCTCCAGCTTGCAAAACTGAAAGTAATTTCTTCAGCAAATTGGGATCGCCTGAAGCATCTTCTAATTTGAAAGACGAAAACAATGCCAAATCGGCTTTGGGAACTCTATTGAACACACTATGTGCACACTCTATGCTCCCAGATTTAGAATACATGTCAACAAGACTGTTACACACAAATACATTCAATTCATACCCTGTTTGGATGACGTGTATATGGATCTGCTTACCTTGTTCCAAAGCTGCAAGGGCGGAACATGCCTTAAGTGCACTGCAAAATGTAAAATGGTTAGGCTTCAAGCCCATCCGTTGCATTCTGTAAAAGACATTTTAGAGCTTCAATGCCATCACCCTGCTGAACATATCCAGCAATAATCACACTCCATAATATCACATCTCGATTGGGCAAAACATCAAAGACCACAATTGCACATTCCATGCTCCCGTGATTCACAAACATTTCTATGAGGGTTGCTGACACAAAGACATTAGACTCATATCCAGATTTAATGACTATTGCATGGATTTGATTGCTCTGTTCCATAGCTGCTAAGTTATCACATGCCTAAAAAACAGCGGAAAAAGTGAACTCATCTAGCTTCACATCTGCAATCTGCATTTTCCTGAGAAGATATGGAGCCTCTTCACCATGTATATTCTGTGCATATCCAGCAATCACAGCATTCCATGAAACCATGTCTCTTTCAGGCATTTTTTCAAACACTTTACGTGCATCCTTCATGCTCATGCATTTTGCATACATATCAACAATGGCACTCTGAACAAACAAATCAAATTCAAATCCAGACTTTACAACAAGAGAATGCAGTTGCTTGCCTTCTTCAGGTGCATTCTTCGCATACCAGCTAAGCACGCTGCCAAAGGTGAAGTGATTGCATCCTTCAAAAGACCACATCTAGCATACATGTTTGCTAAATTATTGTTTATGAAGATACTTAGCCCGAATCCAGTTTTGATCATGTCAGCATGTACACTATTGGTTGAACCGCTGTGTATTATGCTGAGTAAACATGCGTTAACTGCTGTTCATGAACAAGTTTAACTGGCTGTGTAATGGCTGCCTTTGAACTGCTGATTGAACCACGTTAAATGCTGTTTACTAGCTGTGGACTGCTGTACGTAGAGGCTGCCAAATGACTGCTGTATTTGGTTATACGTAAATCATGTAATTGCTGGAGATAACTTGCTGACATACCTGTTGTTTGCTGTCCACATTAAATGATGCTGATTTCTAACGTAAATATGCTGACCACTTGACTTGATGACCACGTATTGGCATGCGTATACTTGCTGTTTGTTGCCATGTGACTGTTGTAATACATATGCTGAGCTTTAGCTGCCTTATCCATGCTAAACTACCGTTTAAACTGCTAGCTGGGAGTGCTAGAGAACTGGCTGTGGGTGGCTAGTTAGCTGGCCACTGATTTTTTAATCCTAACCATCTCATTCATTCATGCAATGTTCAGATTAGATTCATGCAAACAGAGGAATCGGTTTTGTCACGTACCTCGAAGTTGAATGGCTGCCGTGAGCTGTTGTGGGTCGACCTTGCTGCATGCATTGATTTGATGATTGCATGATGGCTTGGTTGTTGATCTTTGATTGTGTTTTTCACGTGCAGGTGTCCTCTGGCTGGATCCAAGCTCCAGACAATTGTTTCCACGTTCAAATCTGCACGTCCAAGCTGCTGTTGCTGCATCTTCCCCAAACCAGAACTTGTTTTCGACATTTCTCCCAAACGGTAGATCGGTTTGACCTGAAACTTGGTGACCATGTTACTACCATCATTATCCATCTCCCATATCAAATTCGTGATCAAATGGATGCACGGATTTCGAGAAACATGGAAATGGCTGAAGATTTCAGAGGTCGATTTCTCGGAAACCGTGCATCAAAATCTGCTGAAACTGCTTGGGTAGGCTACTATGACCCATGTGCATCTCGCCATGAAACAGGTTTTGAAACGGATGCACGGTTATGGAGAAAATGCAAAAATGGCTGATGGTGATGGAGGCTGATTTCTTGGAAACCATACACTGGAATTGCATGAAACTGCTCAGGCATGTTTTCATCGACCTTGTACAATCCCCCATAAAACGGTTTGTCAAAAGGATGCGTGGTTTTCAAGTTATGGAAAAAACAAATTTGGTTCTATGGATTTTTGCCTCAAGGCTTTTTGCATGTGCTTGCATGGGATGACATAATGACTTTTGACTGTGATGCAGGTGTGGAGATGATGGAGGATGAGTTGGGAGACTGCAGGAGGACTCTTGAACCTTTGAGGAAGCTACCATGCTTGCCAAACCACTTTTTGAAATGCATGCCTAGTTTCCCACAATTTCTACAGGAAGTTCCTATAGAAGCACAAGGAGGTAAAAAAAATGATGGATGAGGGCAAGGGATGGACACAAAAGTGCTTCCAGGCCTAACCAATAGACTCCCACCATCAGATTCACTTTTGAAATTGGATTTGGCTCGTCCAAAGG
>APFE030759456.1:0-10113 GCA_000404065.3 Pinus taeda | reverse complement strand
ACTGTATTTAGGTTTTCTTGATTTCTTACATTTTATATTTGCTTTGGTCTGATGATTTTTCGTTTATGTGATTTGGTAGCTTCTTACAGATCAAGTACAAAAAATAAAGGTTGGTTTCCATCTTAGTTTTTGTATCCAAAATTTGTCATCTATTGTTCAGACTTTGATGCAGCTTGGCATCAATTAACATTAAAATGCTGAGCTCTCTCTTGGGGTCTTTACTTTCAGAAATTCACTGACTGCATGCTGATCTTTTTTTTGCCTCTAAATCAGACCTTGTATGCTTGAGGTATATTCCAAATTGTAGAATCTATAACCTTCTTCGAATAATCCAGAATTTTTACCCTCGTTGAATAATCAGGTTGTAAGTTAATTTACTTTAATTAAAAGCAGATGCCTATGATAAAACCCTTGTGTTGATGGAATCAATGTAATTGATTGTGCCATGAATCATGATTAATAGTAATGGGAAATAGATAATCGACAACTGATATTTGACAAAACTCAGGGATATAAGTTGGAGGATCTATTTTGAAAATTACTTTTTACTTTTAGGTGATCAAAGCTTTTGTTAGGTTCTTTTGCATTTCAATGAATGAAATGCACAAGTCTAGATGCACACACAAACACACATCATGTTGTGCTCTTGTTATTATGTCACGGCTCATAATGCTTCTAATTTTTTTACTTTTAATGCTTCTAATTTTTTTACTTTTAACAAACTGAAAATCCTGCATTGTTAACAAGGTTAAATGCCCTGCGTACTCTTGACTTTGAGCTTTTATAGTTCATCTCCACTTTATATCACTTTATATTTCCTTCTAGGTTCTATTTTTTCCTGGTAGTGGAAAATTGGAAATGCTTCCCTGCATTAACTTGGGCATAGTACAATGTCAATTGCAAGAGTCCTTTCAGCCAAGTTGTTGTGCCCGAGGGGCATTTATACTGTAAAATTTCACTCAATACTTGCACCTAGCTTTATCTGCTTGCCCCCGTGTCCATGAACCAATATAAACAGAAGGGAGCATGCCCAATCTGGTTTGAACTCAGATCATGGGATATATGATACTCTAAAGGAATGTGCTGTAATAAGAAAATCAGCTGGAGGACTTGGTGTTTCAGTACATAACATTCGTGCAACTAGTAGTTATATCCGAGGAACTAATGGTACATCGAATGGTATTGTGCCAATGTTGAGGGTATTGAATGATACTGCTCGTTATGTTGATCAAGGTGGAGGCAAAAGGAAGGGTGAGTGATCATTACACAACTTGTTTTGGTATTCAAAAACTAATTTCAGTTAATATATGAAAGAAAGAGTAATGGGGCTATTTTGCCTTATGCAGGTGCATTTGCCATGTACCTAGAGCCATGGCATGCAGATGTTTTTGAGTTTCTGGAGTTGAGAAAGAACCATGGGAAGGTATCAGCCTGCCTTATCTCATATTGATGTGCTGGTTGATCTAAACTATAGCAGTCATTGCTTTTATGAAATGTTATGAACATAGGTTCGCTTTGTGGTTTATTTGGTGTATTTTTATCCATTGCTTTGCACGGGGTTGTTTTAAATAGAAAATTGTTTTTAGCTCCTTTTTACATACATCGACAAAAATTGATTTACAATTGTGCATATTATAGGAAGAGAATAGAGCACGTATCTATTTTTTTGCACTTTGGGTGCCAGACCTCTTTATGAAAAGGGTCCAGGGGAATTCTACATGGACATTATTTTGTCCCAATGAAGCTCCCGGGCTTGCTGATTGCTGGGGTGAAGAATTTGAAGAATTGTACATGAAATATGAGCAAGAGGTATGCATTGTTATATTTATTGTATTTTTTGGACAGTTGAACGATGGATCATAACAAAAAAATTTTCAAATTCAGGGTAAGGCAAAAAAGGTTGTACAGGCACAGAAGCTTTGGTTTTCTATTCTGGAAGCTCAGATAGAAACAGGCAGTCCATACATGCTCTTCAAGGTACACAATTTATGGAATTATAGTTTGATGAATGTGGGATTAAATATCTGTTTAATGCTAACCACATAACAGATATACAATTTTACAGCTGAAAAATGCAGTCAGAGAAGTTCTTGCACGAGAAGATAAGATTATTGCGAGGTCAAATATACTAGAGGCTCTTGCTGCTGGATCAGCAGAAGAAATCAAGGTATTCACAGGATATTTAAGCAAGATATCAGAAAGTACTGTATTTAGGTTTTCTTGATTTCTTACATTTTATATTTGCTTTGGTCTGATGATTTTTCGTTTATGTGATTTGGCAGCTTCTTACAGATCAAGTACAAAAAATAAAGGTTGGTTTCCATCTTAGTTTTTGTATCCAAAATTTGTCATCTATTGTTCAGACTTTGATGCAGCTTGGCATCAATTAACATTAAAATGCTGAGCTCTCTCTTGGGGTCTTTACTTTCGGAAATTCACTGACTGCATGCTGATCTTTTTTTTGCCTCTAAATCAGACCTTGTATGCTTGAGGTATATTCCAAATTGCAGAATCTATAACCTTCTTCGAATAATCCAGAATTTTTACCCTCGTTGAATAATCAGGTCGTAAGTTAATTTACTTTAATTAAAAGCAGATGTCTATGATAAAACCCTTGTGTTGATGGAATCAATGTAATTGATTGTGCCATGAATCATGATTAATAGTAATGGGAAATAGATAATCGACAACTGATATTTGACAAAACTCAGGGATATAAGTTGGAGGATCTATTTTGAAAATTACTTTTTACTTTTAGGTGATCAAAGCTTTTGTTAGGTTCTTTTGCATTTCAATGAATGAAATGCACAAGTCTAGGTGCACACACAAACACACATCATGTTGTGCTCTTGTTATTATGTCACGGCTCATAATGCTTCTAATTTTTTTACTTTTAATGCTTCTAATTTTTTTACTTTTAACAAACTGAAAATCCTGCATTGTTAACAAGGTTAAATGCCCTGCGTACTCTTGACTTTGAGCTTTTATAGTTCATCTCCACTTTATATCACTTTATATTTCCTTCTAGGTTCTATTTTTTCCTGGTAGGGGAAAATTGGAAATGCTTCCTTGCATTAACTTGGGCATAGTACACTGTCAATTGCAAGAGTCCTTTCAGCCAAGTTGCTGTGCCCGAGGGGCATTTATACTGTAAAAATTCACTCAATACTTGCACCTAGCTTTATCTGCTTGCCCCCGTGTCCATGAACCAATATAAACAAAAGGGAGCATGCCCAATCTGGTTTGAACTCAGATCATGGGATATATGATACTCTAAAGGAATGTGCTGTAATAAGAAAATCAGCTGGAGGACTTGGTGTTTCAGTACATAACATTCGTGCAACCAGTAGTTATATCCGAGGAACTAATGGTACATCGAATGGTATTGTGCCAATGTTGAGGGTATTGAATGATACTGCTCGTTATGTTGGTCAAGGTGGAGGCAAAAGGAAGGGTGAGTGCTCATTACACAACTTGTTTTGGTATTCAAAAACTAATTTTAGTTAATATATGAAAGAAAGAGTAATGGGGCTATTTTGCCTTATGCAGGTGCATTTGCCATGTACCTAGAGCCATGGCATGCAGATGTTTTTGAGTTTCTGGAGTTGAGAAAGAACCATGGGAAGGTATCAGCCTGCCTTATCTCATATTGATGTGCTGGTTGATCTAAACTATAGCAGTCATTGCTTTTATGAAATGTTATGAACATAGGTTCGCTTTGTGGTTTATTTGGTGTTTTTTTATCCATTGCTTTGCACGGGGTTGTTTTAAATAGAAAATTGTTTTTAGCTCCTTTTTACATACATCGACAAAAATTGATTTACAATTGTGCATCTTATAGGAAGAGAATAGAGCACGTATCTATTTTTTGCACTTTGGGTGCCATACCTCTTTATGAAAAGGGTCCAGGAGAATTCTACATGGACATTATTTTGTCCCAATGAAGCTCCCGAGCTTGCTGATTGCTGGGGTGAAGAATTGTACATGAAATATGAGCAAGAGGTGTGCATTGTTATATTTATTGTATTTTTTGGACAGTTGAACAATGGATCATAACAATTTTTTTTCAAATTCAGGGTAAGGCAAAAAAGGTTGTACAGGCACAGAAGCTTTGGTTTTCTATTCTGGAAGCTCAGATAGAAACAGGCAGTCCATACATGCTCTTCAAGGTACACAATTTATGGAATTGTAGTTTGATGAATGTTGGATTAAATATCTGTTTAATGCAATTTAAAATGAACGCCTTTTGCAAAATTAACTGAATATCTCCTGCTATTTTTTACTGGTTGTGCAGGATATCTGTAACAGAAAAAGCAATCAGCAAAATCTGGGAACCATCAAATCTTCTAACCTCTGCACAAAAATTATTGAATATACAAGTCCAACAGAAACAACAGTCTGTAACTTGGCATCTATTGCGCTGCCTAGATATGTGAGGGAAAAGGTATATTCGTTGGTTACATCCTTGTTGTAGAGGTCAATCTAGTGAAAGATGAAAACTAACTCATTCCACTTGTTCAGGGTATAACCCTGGAGTCTCAACCCTCTAAGTTGGTTGGTAGCAGAGGTTGGAGGAACCGTTACTTTGATTTTGATAAATTAGCAGAGGTTGGTCTTGTTATTTTTTTTTTGTGAAGTGATACTTTGAACATTCAAATCTTTAGTAGTTGTCTCCATTGTGTCTAGTTTTATTCGTGTACAAGTAAAAGCATCTAACATTGCACTGTTGAAGCAGGTCACATCAACTGTTACTATCAACCTCAATAAGATAATTGATGTGAACTTTTATCCTGTGGAAACTGCAAAGCTGTCAAATATGGTCGATTCCTATTTCCAACTCTATTGAAATATAAATGCAGTCTGACATGCAAGGGGAATAGGGGTTGCCTTGCATTTATATTTTTCTGAAAGTTGACTTTGGCATATTAGCAACAAGGCAACCCCTATTCCCCTTGCATGTCAGACGCATTTATATTTCAATAGGGTTGGAAATAGGAATTGCCGTCAAATATGTGACATAGGCCAATTGGTATAGGTGTTCAGGGTCTTGCTGACACTTTTATACTGCTTGGAATGCCATTTGAATCAGAAGAGGTCAGTCTATAAAAATAAGCTTGCTAATTTGACTCCTTATCAGCACAGCTACCACCAATTCTGAGATACGCCATACCATATTTGATTCGAGAATTATTCCCAGGATCAAATGAGTAAGCTTGTTTTGCTTCTTCACTTTCCTGATTTCTTCTATCACCTCTTCAATTTTTACCTGCCCACCAATTTCATCACTGCCATGGAGTTCTGTATCAGAGTTTCTGTCATCTGTTGGTAAACTATTTTCACAGTCCTTTTGACCTCTCTCTGCCTTCAACGAATTCAACTGCAAGAAAGAAACACAACAGATTTAGTTAAGTGAGGTGTGTTGTACAGCCTCGGTCCTAGGTATGGAAAAGATGATCCTTCATCTCTTCATAAGTGTATTACTTCCTGTTAAAGTTCATTGAAATTTAGGCTGTACAGTGAATGCATTGAACATGGGCAGTAAGACAGACCTATCTAAACCCGAGTCTGAGGTGTGTTGTACAGCATGGGTCCTGGGTGTGGAATGGGTGATCCTTCATCTCTTCATAATTGTATTACTTGTCAAAGCACATTAAATCTAGACTATACAGTGAGTGCATTGAATATGGACAGTAAAACAGATTTATCTAAATCCAAGACTGAGATGCACCTCAAGGTTGCTGCGCATGAGGGTATGTATTTCGAGTTTACACAATTTCGGTATCTTGAGTACACAAATGGTGGATGTCTCTGATTTCAGAACTCAATTGGCAATCTCCACATCCATGATCCAAGGGAGATAGGTGGGAGTTTACCACCACTGGCCCAAGTTCGACACTTGGCACATTTTCTGTATGGTTCAAGCTGAGAATCCCTAACGGTATACTTATCTACTCATCTTTTCATAAGAATGTTCTTCCTTATAATAGTGCATTGAACCTAAGCTGCGCATTGGGTGCATTGAATATGAAAACTAAGACAAACCCATCTAAATATCATATGGAAATCTTGAGAACACACAAATGGCAGACTTCTACATCTATATCAGGTCGGTTGGGCCATGGTGCAGTAGATAGGTGGGAGTTTTCATAGCCCTGTAATTTTGTAACAAAATTCCCTTCAGTTGCTTATATTGGGACTCCGGAGATGCAGGAACTCAGAGTTCTCATTAATCTGAAAATCTTTGAGAATCTGGTTGAATTCAAAATTGGGCAAAACCTCTAAAGCCATCACTCCACAGAATAGTAGTCAATGGTGAGAATCTGATCATGGTTTATTGAAATTTGTCCCAGCTTATCATATCTGTGACCAATAAAAAAAAAAAAAATCGTTTGCTCTGAGATCAGCTTACTCTTGGGTTTACAGCCACTGATAAACAAAGCTCGATTCCTAGCTCATTCTGTCTAAAGGGATATGTTCCAGGAGACTAACCCCACTCCAAACCTAAAATTGAGGGTTTTCTATTTAAAACAACAATAAAAAAAGCCAATCCTCAGAACAAATATCACACCCAGGATTTAGAGGGGTTTCAGAGATGCAATATTTTCCCACGAGTCAGTATTACCCTAAGCCAGTAATATCATTGCTCACAACCATAAAACTGTGTCAATCTATCCATACATACATATAGAAACCATTCTGAGTAGCAAAATGCATGCATACAGAATACATTCTGGGTAGCAAGACACATGCATACATAATCAACTCTAGTTAACAAGATTACTGAAACGAAAAATATGATAATGAAGCATTCTTCTGCCAACAAACTAATTTATATGTATATGTTCTGAGAAAACAGGGGAAAACCACGAAATTCAATTGAAAAACAAAGAAAGCCCTAATCCACATCTCACGCCCATTCTCACTGGGTTCATCGAGGCAGTCCACAGTTCTTCAAGTTGCACTACATTCTTCCCCGAATGTTTTGCCATCTCCTTGCACATAAATATTACATTCGCTTACCTTAACAGAATTAGCCTACATTCGTATATAGCAACCAAAGGAAATGGTATTGCCTGCAAGTTTGACAATTAAATTATCCTAGATTTTCCTACTCTGATTAAAATGCGATGAAATTCAAATTTGAATGCTCTACCCAAATCAACATAGATATTTTGTGCTTTGGTTTTAACTCTATCTACCACAATGTAGAGCGGAGGTTGTAATAGGCGGCACTTCACTACCGGCCGAGCTGCTAGGTGACCGTGCGCGATCTATGTTTGAATAGGGAGAAGCTGGGCGAGAATTAAGTCCGGCTCTGGTTGGAGAAAATACATAGATGGCCAATGGCCTCGAAGAAGGAAGCTCCGTCATCTCCTCATTGGATTCGCCTACCTTAACTGAATGAGGGATAATACTCGATCGTGGGCCGACTTACACGGCGTTGTTTTAGACGCACTCCAACAACTTTCGCTGCCACGATGACTTTCAAGGTGTTATGCCCGCCCGACACCAGACAATTGTCAGCACAAGGAAGAAGGGGATCCGATGCCACGTGTCAGGCAGAGAACGAAAGGGACGACGAAGGTCCCTTTCAAAGGAAAGGCCTATCAGCCTAAAAATATTCTTTGGCCTAGCTTTGTATGTGCCAGCATAAATCTAGCATAAACCACAGTTTAAAATTTGTGAAAGGTAAAGCAGCAGGTACAGTGGAAGCTAAATGTCGATAAGTCCATGAGTACATGTTGTTTTTTTAAATGTTTCTATACATTATTAAGAAGATTCAAATTTTAGAAAAGATATTAGGAGATAAACCATACTTATTGCATGAGTCTAAGTTAATTTGGTAGTTTGATGGAATTAAATGTATATGAGAAAACCACAACCTTAGAAAACCACGATCTAAAATTATTTATTTTAGTTTTTGTTATAAATTTATTTTTTTAATGTTTTTATTCAATTATAATTATATATATATAAAATATAGATTATTCTATAGTAAATAAAATTGAAATTTACTTCTAAAATTTTAAAAAACAAAAGTAAAAAGATTACATATGTTTCACTTCTGCAAACTTAACTTGTTGAGAATTTTCAATACGAGATGAATATATATTATATAAAACTATTATTTATGTGTTTGTGCTATGGTAATTAATATTTGTAAATTAAAAAGTTGAATTTTTAAGTATAATTTTTCACTAAATCAATTTTTTCTAAAAATATGAAAATTATATTTGGACATACTATATTTCTTAATATATTGAATAATTTTATCCCACCAAAAATATAGAGAAAAATTTAAGATTTCCACCAAATAAAGGAGAGTGTATTTACAAAATTTAGGCTTAAAATTAACATAAATACTATTTAAAGCTCTCCACTCCGTCAATCTAATTGTACTAGAATTATGTTGTATTTAATTTATCAATAGATGTTGATAAACTTTATCAAGATGAGTTGGAAAACATGTGAGGTGTAAACAAAATATGTGCATGATGAAAGTTAGATTAGTTTCTAAGTCAAAAATAAAAACTAAGTTAAGGAAGTATCAAACACAAATCTTAATGTATTCGCACAAGCTTAGAATGTAAATCACAATAACTTGATTTAAGAATACTTCAGACTAAGCATATGCTGGGATTTTTCACAGAAGTCTAAGCTCTCTATGGAATCATATTCAAAATATTAATCATTCACTCAAATGTTGGAAAATTGGTTAGGGAGGTTGACTAAAGAACTAGGGCATTTCTTGTTGATGGAGGCTAGTAGACACTCCAAATATATTTTAATCAACTTAGTAAATATTGACCCAATAATAGTTAAAATGATGAGAATGCATTAGACTTTACCCATCTATGAGACTAAAGATGATTGGTCACTCAAAGCCTTTTGCTCAAGCCTTTAACTAATGTGTACTTGAGTCATCATAATATTCTAGGAAAGTGGTAAAGAAAAATAGGGAACTATGGTATTTGAAATCTTCAAGGAAAAGAGTCGAAGTCCTTGAGACTGGAGATTTTTTCTCCTAGCAAATTAGTGAATGACACTCTTGTTGCTTTGATTAATTTGAACGATTAGGTTTATTTTTCAAACAAAAATTGACCTATGATAATAAAAAATCAGAAATGACATTAAAATATATGGCTAATGGGCATAAATACAAATTTAATGATGCAATGAAAATTTCACGTCCTTTAATCAAATCTAACTATGAAATCTCTGATAGTGAAACCAAAATATAGCAAGCCAATGAGACCAAAATATTTTGAGCTAATAAAATCTTACTTATATCAAACTATCCTAGTCAAATCTAAATATGCTCAATCAATATATGGTCTCGCGACTTTCTAATTAAAATTCAAAGACTTAAGAACTACGCGCTAGTACTTAGTATATAATATTTAATAAATATTTATTTTAATCATTAAATTCACTCAAATGTTTGAACTGCTATTTATTTAAACTTCAACAAATTATATATTCCATTGAGGCAAAATTTAACAAGTATGTTTACTCATTTAAAACTAAAAAACTAGATTTACTCTACTAAATACCTAGTTGATAAAACTCAAGTTGGAACAACATTAATATCTTTAAGAAATATATATTAAAATATATATTATAGTAATAAAATAACAAAGAGAAACTGTAACAGCACAAGTAGAACTAGAATTAATGTCAAAAAAGAAAACAATTCTTTCAATGAAATTATACCTGTATTTCCAGCTGCGAAGTGACCACAAGATTTTGGGGACGACTCTCCTCCCAACCGTAGGCTCAATTGTGCAGGATTCTGCTACAACTGGCCACCCCCGAGCCCTCAACCAACGACTACTGCCAGTATTCCTTTGTCTTAGTACACCATGAACCCAAGAGAATGAAAGATCGAACCTCCAAATGATCGAAACCCTCCCATCTTCCTCACCATTCATTAAATAGAACAACATATCAGAAGGGGAACCACATGCACCCCTCCATGTGTCTACATGCTGCTTTTTCTTTACTTTCCTTTGATTTTTTCAGCTTTCTTGTTTTTCTTTCCTTCTTTTTTGATAATTTCCTTCTTTTATTATGGTTATTACTATTTTTTTATTTTTATTATTATTTGTTATT
>APFE030759452.1:56369-112768 GCA_000404065.3 Pinus taeda | reverse complement strand
GGGTCCAAAAAAAATTTTCTCGTGGCACTGCCCCGAACCCCGTAGAGGGGGGCTACCCGCCCCCCTCAAACCCCCCGGTTCACTACGCAGGTTAGTCATGGAAAGAATATAACACAACCCAACACTTTCTAAACACAAGGATATATCTCAGTCCCAGCAATATACATGATTTTCTACCAATGAGATCCCAATTTTTATTATCGTAAGGTATCATTGTCATATCCAGAACCTACTTAAACAACTCTCCAAAGAGCTTCTTTAACAAAAATACAACAAAACTAGCCATGCTAGCAACAATGTTCTCAATGTCAGTGATGCTTAAGGCTACAAACTCCTATTTCCTTCTCATCAAAATGTCATGACAAATCCAAAGCGAAAGAAACACTGAAATGTGTTATTTCTATCAATAATTCTCTCCATCTCAGTCATCATTAGTGTATATGTGCAGTCATACATCCCTAGAAGTATATGTCAAACCAAGATTGATCATCCCATGTGAATATCTCAAAATGTGCTTGTCTCCAACCCAATGTCTATGAAGTGACTTAATCATGAATTGACTCAGGTTGTTCTCCACAAAATATATGTCTATATGGGTGTTCGCAAGGAACATCAATGCCTTAATCAATTGTCGCTTTCCAAGTTAGGTTTAGCAATATATTTTGCATAACTTTTTAAAATTCAATCAAAGTTTCCAAGTATTTTCATTTCCTCTTTCCGAAAACTCTCCAATGTCTTCATGATATATATTTTATTTTCCAAACTTCAAAAATTAATTCATCATGCCAACATTCTTTTTTTCAAACTTCATAGGCCAACTCCCTCTTACCTTGATCATCAGAGTCTCATTACCTATCAAGAATGGACCACCGACATGCTAAACCAAAATCAAAGGCCTAATGTGGACCACTTTGAAGTAGATGTTTAGATCGACATATATTCTCGGCTTCAATAGGTAACTGTCAATGTAGACATACCAGGCTCAGAAAACTTGATTCAAACCATATAATTCTATTTGCAAACATTATATTGATCAAACCAATATACTTAGCCTCACACAAATCAATATTGTGAAATCAAATCAACTAAGTCAGCTTATCAAATCTTAGATGCCAAATCAAAACTATTCATAAAAGTTTATGCCAATATCGTTGTGACAAATTATTCGAGTCAAATGTTAGGTAGAGATGAAATCCAAATACCAAGTTACAACCTTATCTATTTTCATGTCAACAATTGTTATTTACCAAGAAATATCAAGTAAAAATTTATGAAGTCATCCTCATGATCATAATATAAATCATTTTTGTCACTAGATGCAAATGAATACACCAAGGATAATGCATATAAGTTTCATCCATTCATTGTGAGAAAACTGCATACTGAATTAAAATTGTTTATACTTCAATTAATGCAATAAATGGCAAAGGTTTCAATCCAGAATCATTTATGAATGCGGAGGGTCACTTATCCCACCAAGTCAAATAAGTCATACCATCATCATATCAAGGCAAATTTCCACTATAAACTAGCAAATTGAATCGAAACCCTAATTTTGTATGATTGTGAATTCAATCATTCAATAAGTCAAAACATATTTATAAACTATCAAGCATTATGTCAAAATTAGAAGGCCTCATCAATTATCCGGGCCAATATTTCTCATCATTTATACTGAGTCAAGCCAATAAGCCAAATCTTGTCAAACCCTTGCAACTATTATCAAATATTGTCATATACTAGCTCAAATGACCAAGTCAAGGCAAACAACATACTGATATGCTTATTTCAGTCTCATGCAAACACAATATTAGCGAAGAAATTCACATTTTATATCATAATTCAAACTTTATATAGATCCTAAAACTTCCCTTCTCACGAAAATTTTCATCATTTACTCCACATATGTAGGTCTTTCATACTCCTAGTGCACTCCTGGTCTCATAGTATTTTAGTTTTATAGACTCAATTTCACACATAGGCCTTCTTCCATGTGGTTGAGAGGATTATAATTTCACCCTTAATACTTTCTCCCAACAATTGAGGCGTAGACTAGGAGTCACCTTCTCTTCTCAGATCAGAACCTACCGAAACTTGTTTAACAATATTAGATGCTTATTGATGACCATAATTAATTGCTTCAACAATCAAGTGTCTTCTATCCATTTTTTGCAATTAATAATAGGTGTAGAGATCTCATGGAGAGTTTCTCCCTCTGAATGAGAAGCCACTTTAGTCATCATCATTTAAGACATCACCCTGTCTATCATAATGTTATCATGCAATAATAAAATTTTCAAATCATGAAGTCAAACTATATCATATTTTTCAAAAATTTATGCACCATATTCATAGCATATCAATATTAGCTAATTCATCATTATATATGAACATTACATGAAACATTCATCAAGGGTTAGTGGAAAATAATTAGAATTGCTAATAGGATTATACTTCAAGGATCATAATCACAACATCACTTCTTTATCACATTATCCAACCATCGAGACAAGGGAATCCAAATTTACCACATTGTCAAATTTACTAAGCTTATCAAAACCTAACAAGAATGTCTTCAATATCAATCTTATTGTTACACTTTTATCGTCAAGGTTACCGTGCTTATCTCAATCATTAACAATAGTATCAAGTTATCATATATTAAAATTAATGCATACAGGAAACCTTATAAAATCAAGAAATCCACCACGTTTAAAATCTACAATCCTTTCCAAATATTAAGTGTACCAATATATCACATGTATTGGCAATCATACTTACATTTCATATGCATGCATGAGTCATTTATGAAGGTGTTGTTATTTTCATACCCTAAGTCTTAACTTGCCTTCCATTATTGCACCTAAATCATGACATTGAAACAATACACCATATATACATTGTAGTATTCAAATACCTATGCACTTTGTATCTCTTATTTGTTATTAGTAGATGGAGCACCTTGTCGACTTTTCATCAGGTTCCTATTTCCTTTTCTAGTACTAGCTTTCCTCTTCCTGCACTAGATTTATTTTCCTACACTTTAGATGATCCTCAAGAAACATTTTCTTATCTCATCTCTTTTAGAGATTAGAAGTGTTAGATACTCAAATATTTATCGAGGAAGAAATAATCAAATAAACAAATCTAAACAAGAATATTATGAAAAGAATCAGCATAAATCTAAAAGGTACATATCTTTTAAGGAGAAGTGGTCATCTCCCTCTTGAACCAACTTTCAAGAGTCAATGATGTCTATTGTCCATGTAGCAATGATTCCATTGACCTCATCAACAACCAGGCCTGATTGAGGCTATCCCATCTACAGCTATGCTTAAATATGTCACGAGTGTTAGAACAACTTCTCATTGATCATGCTAGGGTTTCAAAACTGCAAAACTCAAGCCTTTATCGTATCCTAGGGTTTCTTCCAAACCCTAAGTGCATGATATCCATTAAACCATAATAACCAAATTGCCTAGGTTTTCCTTCACACCTTAGTATTTTTTTAGGTCTCCTCAATTTTCTCTTCCTCTTATGAGTGGTGTTTTAACAAGGGTGATCTCAATGACTTCTCCTCAATCCAAATCTATATCCATGTTGATTTTTCTTAGGGCTGTATTGTAATTTGCTTTAGATAATTTCATTTCTTCATTTACATATTAAATTTAACCCACAAAATCATAACATTTTTCAATTTTAAAACATTATTCATCAACATATGTAATTATATAGAAATAACAATGTCCTCATCAATGCATCAAAACATAAAGGAACAATATAAGAAAAGAATTCACATTTAAAGAAACCAGGATTGGTCGGAGATCAGGGGAAAGCCCCACAAGGGGGGAACCAATTACAATTTTCTCTTCTTATTAGATTGTCATTGAATGTTTCAACAAAGAGAGAGTATAATGATTCATATCTTCAACCACAAAACTATCAAGAAAAATCAACTAAACAACATCCAAGAGATGAACTCAATAATGCTAATAATCAAAACCATGATTCAGAAGCTTGTGGTAAACTATCGTCAACTGTTAGAATTTTCGGTCAACTGCGGTCAATTGTCAAAACAAAACCCTAAGTTCCAACCAGACAAAGAGAGAGATGTGCATGCGGTTGAAACCCTCCAGCTGCACTCTTGAGCCTACGTGCTTGTAGTTGTGACAAAAAATATGTTGTAGGATCCTTGTGGCTGAGAACTAAAAATTCTAATCACATGTGCGAGCTTTAGACCCTGAATTTTCAGACCTGTACAAACCAATCTCTGTGAATTACCTCAAACTTGTGCAAGCCAAACCAAAGAAAAAAAAATGATTTATTATCTCTGAATGAGGGTCACTTGACTTGTATTTATAGCCATGCAAGGGTGTCCAATTTCGTTTTGGGTCGACTTGACCTTTTTGTGCACATGGGGGTTTCCATATAAAAATATATTTTTCCTCAAACATATTAAATTCTTCCAAGGGATAGTAGGGGTCTTCCTTGATGAGGAAGATTGTCGAAAAGAGGGAATTTTTCCATAATCTACAAAAATTAACATATAAGGGAAGTTGGAGAGAGAGAAAGGGAGGAAACAAGACAAGATAGAGAGAAGGAGAGGAGAGAGAGGGAGAGAAGGGAAATAGAGAGAGTGGGAGACAGGGAGTGAGGGAGAGAGTAGAGCGGGAAGGAAGAGAGAGAGAGAGAGAGAGAGAGAGAGAGAGAGAGAGATGTAGAGATTGATCCAACCTAGATATGGTATGTGTGTATAAAAACTATCCTAGATCTATCTTAACCCCAAATCTATAATGTTTTGAGAGGGATCAAATCCCTTCAGGTGCAAACCTCTTTTTTGAGTGCAAAACTTGACGAAATGTATGCACCTCAAAAGATTTGATTCCTCTCATCGATTGATAAATCTATGGATAAAATAAATCTAAGTTGGTGTAAATTATATATATTATATATATAATTTTCAAAGTTTATAATGTTAAAATTTATATTAGATATTAAACTATGAGATATGATATTCATGGGTGATTGTTTTACTAGTTAAAATTAATATATAAAGTAATATATATATATATATATATATATATATATATATATAAAATTGGTATCTATTAAAAGAATGAAATAAATAACCATTTTACTTTAAAATAGATTAAATTTATAATAATTTGTTTTATTATTTAAATTTAATATAATTATTAGGTTACAATGTAAGTTAATATGATTAATGCGCAGACCCGTATGGTAACCATAAGAGCATGAAGTGGTTTCCTTATCAATAAAACTTAATTGAAGAGAAATTTTCCGACATAAATATTGAACTTCTCTCCCGGTTTGGATTGATACATGAAGTGGTTTCCTTATCAATAAAACTTAATTGAAGAGAAACTTTCCGACATAAATATTGAACTTGTCTCCCGGTTTGGATTGATACTGCATCTTAATGTAAATGGAAAAGTTAAAATTTTGAATGAATTTATATATTTTATTTTATTAATTTATAAATATTAAAAAATAAATTTATAATATAATAATAATATTAATTTAATTTTTAAATCCGTAATTTAATATATAAATTATTTTTATTTATATAATAAAAACAATCATTTTCTTTTATTTTGTTTGACCATAAATCCGGTCACACATTTTATCGTCATAATTAAATCCACTCACCTATTTTCTTTATGTAATTATAAATAAAGGTAATCTATATCTATATGTCAAATTTTGACATCCCCATGTTATATTTAAAAAATATAGGTAGGTTTGTTAAGATCCTTCATTCGTAGCTCTGGTTGATATATAAAAATTTAAATAATAAATGATAAAACGTAGCTCTCGTTCATATATGCGATGTGTTTTCGATTTATTCTTTACATAGAAATATCGATATCGTGAACTTACGAATGGTACCCATAATGCCCGACAAAAGCAGGAATGTGGGGCTACATCAGTGTCAGCGTGAATAACTTTCACTTTAACGAACACCGCGATTCCACATGAAACATACGTCACTGCAACCACTTATTCGTCCATGGCTTCCTCTATTTCTCCTATGGACGACACTACTCTCCGTCCATGGCAACATGAGAAGTTACTGTGCGGAAGAATCAGAGGGTCACTCTCCTTTTGCCGGCAATTGTGATTAAATTTCATGTATGCAATTAATAGCTCCTTCTCTATTGCCTGCCAAAAGAGAGTTGCCCTGCGATTGTTCTTTACATGATGCTCACTATTTCACTACTCGATTCACAGTTTCTTCTATTCATCCCTCTGCATCCAGGCGGATGCTAAGGATTTAATTTGTGCACACACAGTATGTGAGATATTTAATTTTCCTCTCACCGTTAGATTCTTAATGGGTTTCGTTGGAGCATTTCATCTCTATTTGACTGAGCCATAACATGGGTTCGTTTCTTATGTCTGAGAAGCATAGCACACACTGTTGCTCCATCCGTATTTTGCTTCCCTCGAAAAAATCCGTTCCTTTCCTCTGTCTAGGGTTGACTTGCAGAGTTCTCAACTTGTATTTACAAAATACGTAGCTAAAATTTTGGTTCGACTCCCGTAGGAATTTATGCCAGAGATTCATCAGAATTCGGAAAAGGTAGCTGGAAAATAAATTCAATGGCTAGAACAACAGATTGCAGTGACTCTTACTTGCAAGAACCCGAAAAATATGTTGCGGAATTGTTGTTCATACATCAAAAATAGCAGGCAAAGAGAACAAAAATTTCAATATATGTACTGTTCACTTGGATCCCAAGAATAGGAGTGTTTGGGTAAATACTACAAGCATCTGGAACATTATGTATATATTCCAATATAGAGTTATAGTTACCAAGTTCGGCTGTACCGGGAAAAAAAATTCTCAAATTCGTTGAAAGTTCGGCCGTACCGGGAAAAAGAAAAACGTAAATTTGTTGATTCAGTTCGGGGCCGTGAATAATTGGTTCGATTCGAAATCCATACTGTGGGCTCAAAGCTTTCGACCACTTCGGCTGGAGTGGGCTGTCACTTCCGATATTAACGGGCATGATGGTAACTTTTTCATAAATTCATTAAAGTTTGAAATATAATGATTGTTCATATTAATTAAAATATAAATATATATATAATGGTATGGAAAAAACATATAAGATAGTAAAATATTTTCTCTATCTATTCGAATTCGAATTCGAATTTAAATTCGAGTTGGGTAACTATATTATATACACTACTGCATAGTACATTACAGCCCGTCTGAAATTTGAAATTTATTGGTTTGAATCTTAAAATATTTAACTTCCCGACAGGTATTCCATTGACTTCCACGACACGACTTGAGATTCGACCGATCTTGAAATTGCTAGTGTCAGTTTTTCAATCGCACATCGTATAGAAGCGTTTGCATAAAAGCTATCAAATTTTTTATTATACTATGATTAGAGGAAACTGTGGGCCACTCTTTCTTTAACTCTAATCCCTACAACCTACAACGTAAGGTAGTAGTTTAAAAATTTATGTTTTTATTATCTTTAAAGTTATAGAAATTTTAGTTATATTTTGAAAAATTTTGAAAAAAAAAATTGTAAAATGTAAATAAAAATTGTTTAAAATTTTTGTAAATGAAATAAAAATTGTTAAAATTTATAATTTTAAGAGTTTTAAAAGTTTTTGATAGTGCTGAATCTATTTCCACCATAAAAAATTTGATTTAAATATTATATCTACAAATTTTTTTAAATATTTTTATTCAAATTTCAACCACTTTTAACCATCCAAACAAATTTTTCTACCTCCATTAAAAACTCTCACACTAAACATATTATTAACATATTATTTTAATAGCCAACGTCAACCACTCACTCATCTACGGTTACTTTACATTACTTTTTACATAGAACATTCTAAAACGTTAAGGATTAAGTTCCCGTGGTGCTTTAACAGATAATGATTTAGCTTTTGGACAACATATTATTATATTATTGGATACAAATGATGGGCGAACAATATGCATTTTTGTTACAATATAATTATATATATACCATTATATTTAAATATTTTTAGATGTAATAGTTTATATTTGAATCCATAAATTATTTATCGCGTTATAATTTGAATGAATATATTGTTTATTAAAAAGGATATAAAATGTTAATGACGTAAAGAGAGATAAAGATAGATAGAGATAAAGATAGATAAAGATGTTAAATGGATTTATTTGTGACGGTTAGACTAATGATTATTGTATTTTTTATTTAAATTCAACACAAATTAATATATTAATAATATATTTTATTTTTATCAAAATAAATGAAATAATATAGTTGGTTTAGTAGATGTTATAAACAAAAGGCTTGGATATATGGCATATATTGTTTCTAAAATTAGAGTGGTACAATCGAGCTGTGGAGACCACGGTAACGGGAAGTGAGGGCCAAGCCAATAGATTATAGGAAGAGTGAGTAGTAGTAGGATTGATGTACAAGACTTTATCTTCCATCGTTAAGAAGGAGAAAAGTAGCCTTGGCACATGGATATGCCAGAAAGGGTACTTAAGGCATATTGTAGGATTGACTCTATTAAGAGAGAAGGTTGACTTAGTTGAATTAACAAAGAAGAAGTACAAAGGGCTAGAAGCCATGGCCAAGTTCTCAATTATGTAAGCCCTCAAAAATAATGTAGTGGTGTCAGATCTATTTGTGAAATCTCATTGCTATTTTATGATGGAGGAATATGGGTGGAGCAACAATAGATGTAGTTTAACAAGTTAATACCATGACTAGTAATTTGTAGCTAGATTTCATATCGATTTTTCTTTATTTGATCACAAATGCCCAAGGTGGAGTGACGTTATTAGGGTATCTAAATGAAATCATAATTGTTCTCCCCATTGAGGTAAATACTAGAAGAATAATAGTCTGCAATGAAAATTAGAAGAATACCTTTCTCCAATGACATAACAAGTCTGTAAAGGGTTTTGTGGTTTCAATGGTATTGGATACAAGTGTGGGTGTGCCAATTCTCAATGTGTGGGCATGTAACCGACTAAGATTGGTTTCCTTCATAGAATAGAAAGGGTCACCGATGGGTGAAATTGTCAATGGTAAATGCACCTTGTGAAGTCACATATGAATGTATAAAGACATAGGAAAGGAGAATATAGAATGAACTCCTCATGGTGGTCGTGACATGAATTCAACGTGGACCCATTTCTAACACAGTAACCCTTTTCAACCCTAGTGAGAGACAACCTTATTAGAAAGGCCAAGCACTTGCACATAATCCTTGATAATGTCCCCATCACGCATCTCTCCTATGATGTCACATTTTCAAGAGCAAGAGCATGTGCTATCACAAAGTTAGTAATTAGAAGATGTAAAAACTCCAAAACTAGAGTGAGAGGAAGAATGTTGAGGTATAGGATTTGGACAATGATGACAATGCAGAAACTAATAAATTTATTACTGAAATAGTTGATTATGATTCCCATGTTGTAGAATTGAGTCTATTGTTAAATATCATCATATCATCGTGGAGGTGGGCCACAATATCATAGAAGTTACTAGTGTGTAACAAAATAGAAAATGGGAGTATGGTGGTTTAAGTGCTACGAGAGAAAAACAGATGCATACACCCACTAACACACACCCACACATATTATACTACAAAAAAAACTAGTAAAGAATGTTTACCCTTCATAAATTATTAGTGGACTCTAGAGTTGGAACTTGGTGATAAGGGGCATGTGAAATGGAAAGATACCTTGGATATAAACTTTGAGGGTGGGTAAGGCATGGAGGTGAGCAATGTTTACTCACTTGTCCAGTTTGGTTATATCTGGTCAAGCGAAACCCCTGCACAAGTTTTAAGGGAGGATTTTTATGTAATAGTTGAAATGGAAAAGGAGTCAACATTGTTTGGTCAACAATGGTGCATTTGGTCCCATGGTTTTATAATTTCCCATGGCTTGGTGATTGTGGAATGCATGTAATTAAGCCTTTAAAATGCTTGGGAAAACTTCACTATAATGGGTTGATAATTGAGTAATGAAGGCTTAGTTGGTTGACTTGGATTTGTTTTGGCCAAGTAACTAACATAATTCTATTAACTATTTTTTCCCTAGAGTGGTTTGCTATAGGATAAAACATTGTGTTAATGTTTTATGATTTTCTTTTATATTCCATATTTTTCTCACTTTGTCTATTTTTAATAGTCCCACTAGTTAATCAATTGTCTAACTATTTATCGATTGATTACATGACCAACCTATTAATCACTCAATAAATTATTTTTCTAGTCAACCACTTGACCAAGTATCTCTATAATCTCTACAGATGTGATGAACAACTATAATATTAGGCTCCAAAAGTTTCAATTGTCAAGATAGTATAGTATGAGAATAACAGGGGCATTTGATGATGTTGAATCCACCTTTCCAAACAAATATACAAATAACACAACAAAGAGTTATAATTCTAATTATATATGTATAGATGAATTTATGTTAGATCTTTAGTGAAGGTGTATAATCTAAGAACTCTACATTTTAGCATGCCTTGGCACATGTGCAATCATATGAAACACAAATGAAGGTGTTAATCACATGCACATGGAAATAATGAGAAGACTCATTTCCACTCAATTGATTTACCACATATCTAGCATGTCTAAATTAAGGTTTCTAACATCTTCCTTCCATTTTTGTGATGTAAAGATGGAGTCAAAAAAAATTGTAACCTTATGATTCTTATGGTATAAATACATAGAAATGTTAAAAATCTTGTAGCTAGAATATCCATATTTTTAAATTTATTACTTCAAAATTAATTTTATCCATGATGATGATTAAATTTGAATATATTTCTAAGGATGAAAATGTGGCTTTCATAATGGAGATGATGAGGTAATATTTATAGCTCCCTAAAACAAAGTAAATTGAGTTAATGATTACAAACGTTACAGTGAAGTAGTGGTATGACCGCCTGAGTTTAAAAGTGCATGTGGATTCCAAATGAATAAGACTAATTGGTCACTCCTCCCATGATTCTATCTACAATAAATACCTTGAAAAAATCAAATATATGTTGACCACCTTTCTATATTTGTTTAAGAATTTCATGTTTTTCATCAGAGATGGAAATGATTTAACCTCAATTATCATTATCGAAATTGTATAAGTGATGGAGAATCGGGTGAGGGGAAAAGTAAAAAATTAAATGGAGTAGGGTAGATAATTCCTTACTAAAAACATTATCTATAATTCTAGAAACATTAGGAGTGAATTCACCCTATTCAAAAAATTGCATCCTCTTTTGGGTAGTTGAATAATTGGCTAACATAACCATGATGAGAAACACAAAATATAAGGAAAACCCAAATAGCAAGAGACAATATACCACAAGGATATTAATACTACCTTAGGATAGTCATTTTTTCTACCAAACAAATAAATAACATGATGTCAATATGTTAGTTGACTAACCTATTGACCACTCAAATAATTACTCTATTTATTAGACACTTCACTAGATATATCTAGACGATCCATAGATCTCATGAGCACACATAACGTCAATTCCAACAATCTCAATTGTGAGGTTGTATAATATAATAGTTTTAGGGGATTTTGAGGATATTGAATTCACCTTTTTCAATCAAAAATACAAATCCAGCAATAAATAAGTTAAATTCTAACAATACCTTTTAGATACTTTCTTTTAGTTTAATTAGTTTAATTTTCATGTTATGTTCACCCTAGCATGTTTTGTTTTCACCATTGTTCACATATCTCAAGTGTCGTTAGCACTTTTACTTTTATATTGAAAGTGTCATCTTTTGGCGTGGGAATTGTAGCTTATCATGTACATTGGAGTTTTTTTTTCTTTTTTTCTTTTCTTTTTCTTTTTTTTTCTCTTTTTTTTTCTTTTTCTTTTTTTATTTCAAGGCGAAATATTTGTGATAATGATTTTTTATTATCATGTAGACATGTTCCACACTCATTTCCAAATTTTTACACATTGTCGCACAAGTGTCATCATTGTTGTTGCAAATTGTATCTTTTGGGCCGCACATGGAATGAGTTGTCATAATGTTGTTTAATTAAGGAAATTATGTTGTTCATGTGTTCTGAGTGTTCCATGTTATTTTGTCAAGAGAAATAAATGTGTGATCATTTTCAAGTATTTTTTTTATTCAACTTCCTCTCACTGATCCAACACTTAGTCAAAATTGGAAAAACTCCTGACCGGGCCACTTAGCCTCATCCAACCCTCCTAAATTTCACATTATGCAGTCTCATTCCTCAAGCAGCAATGTTCTCTCTTGGCATTGCACAATGCACAGTCTCTTCCTCCCACAACTGTGCATTTCACAAACTTAGTGGTCAAGCCTAGCCCCTAAGTCCTAAAACTATGCAATATTTCTCTCCAGCTAAGCCAACATTGCAAATTTTGCAATCTCAATCCTCAAGCCTCAGTCTTGCACTCGCAAACTACACAACTGTGTAATCACCTATCCTGTTGTCACTCAAGTACTGCACATTTTCAATTTTAGTGTTCAAGCTTGTGCCTTGTCCTCCAAATCCACGCAATCATGCGCTCCAGTCAGGCCTAAATTGCACATTACACAGTATCAAAACTCAAGCCCAACCCTTGAACTCCTGTGCTACACAACTGCATAGTTACCTAGCCTTCTTTGCCATCGAGAACTACAAAGTTAGCTGAAATAGTGCAAAAACCCTCAGCCTAGCTCACTTACTCCTAAAACTGTGCAAAAGTTTTTCTCAGTCCAAGCATGAATTGTGTATTATGCATTATAAAGGCTCAAGCTTGAGCCTTGGCTGCTTGAGTTTCTTAATTTCACAGTCATTGAGGCTCTCCCTCAACTTGCCAACAGTTTATGTCTTAGTGAGTGGATCATCATGGAAGATTTTACACTAGGGATTTATCAGATTGATGTCATATTTTCATGAGTGGATTGCAAATGCATGAAATATATCATGTTATGGAAAGATGATGAAGAAGGAGATGGAAAAGGAGAACATGCTAGAACACAAATATGGAGCTGAAGAAATAAGATAATCATCAGACAAGAAGATGAAGGAACACTAGATTACAACAGAAGATCAAATATCAGGAATGCATAAAGACTCCATATGATTCACAATCCTTTGGAGGGTGGTTATGAAGAATAAAGCATACCTCTCATGAAGATGAAGCATTGCACAAATATTGTTTAATATATAAAGGAAGAAGTAGCAAGAAGGATAGCTTGCCACCGCCACATCATCATGCAGTCCATGTCATCAGTGTCATGTCATGTTCTATGACGAGTCATCATATGCCACATCATTATTGTGGATTATGTAATTATCTATTCAAAATGTGTTGTAAAGTGGAAGTCCAAAGGACACATTCACAATATGAAGAAGCATGTAAAGTCGAAAATTCATAGGAAGTCAAATAGGCATGTCGTAGTCAAAGAGTCACAAGGAAGGTGAAGCATCACATATTGGCTATAAATACACCCTCACTGTATGAGCAAATGCCTTTCCACCTTGGCTGCTCCTGCAAGGCATTAGAGAGATATACTAGTTCTTTTGGGGAGAAAGGAGTGGCTCCAATGCTCTGTTATTGGAGCTAATGTTGTTCATTGTATACATGTGTTCGAGAACTTTTACTTAATATATGAAGCCTAATGGCCAACATGTTCTTCATGCATGGATTATGAATATTTGTAAGATTGTTCTGTGAATGTTTATATTTTTGTAAGATTGTTCTGTGAATGTTTATATTTCATGTTTATTCGAAACTATGCTAAATTAGTTGAACTGTTTCAGTTATTTAGTACTTATCATATTGAGAATGTGTTGTAATGGTTTTTATTGTTGTCACATCCTTGTGGATTATTCCGCTCGATACTAGACAAATCTTTCTTGTTGATTGGTTATAATGATCGTTGCATCTTTGTGTACTATCTCATTGGATGTTAGACTGATCCTCTTGGTTGCATGTGTCTCTACTAAGGTGGTAGTAAGACCTGTCTCCTTTTTTGTAAAATATTTGAAAAAAATATGTAACATTAAGGAATATTGGGTGAAAAATTTTGATATATAGTAATAATTTGGTTTGATATTTTTCTTTAATATATGCTATAAAAAGTTTTCTAAATATTAAATTTAAATATAGATACTTTTATCTAATTTACTAATATTAATATATTTAAAAAAATATATTAAATATCTAAATGTTTTATATAAATTTTTAAATATTTTACAGAATTTTTCGTATATTATACAATTAAATAATTTTATTCTATCTTTTTTCGAATTAAAATTGACCATAATATTTTTCAAATTTTAACTTAATTATTTACCATAAAATTAATAAAAAAATACCTATTGAACTAGTGATTAATTATTTTTCTCAGTTATTTCTATGTGAGATTTCCATGCATGTATAATTTCTTATTTAAATTGCGAAAAGGGTTTTGTAATATTAAATTTAAATATAATTAATTTTACTAATATTAAATTTAATTAGTCTAACTAATTTACAATTGGTTATTTCACTAATTTTTTTTTCTATATGATTATATCAACATATAACGCACGATAGAAGAAACAACACACTAATATTTGCGATAATATTGATGAAGTCCAAGAAACAGACCACTAGTTTTTGGGTATTTAAATACAATTTTACAACCTAAGGGAATTAAAAGAAACAAATTAACAAAAATGGTTTTATAGTTTTGTGTCTCGACAAACATGCCTTAAGTTTAGATGGATATATTCTACTTGTTAAATTTATCACATAAATTGATGAGGCATGGAATTTTTTTACAAAATAAAGTCGGCTTACCCTGTTTGCTGGTTTGTTTATAGCCTGACTTCGCCACCTGCACTTCTCACTGTAAGTGTTATCCAAGATCGCTGGCAATCCTTAACAGGAAACCCTCCGATAGTTAAAATTCCTTCACATCTATTTCATAATGAGGAGGAAATATCTTCGAATACAGCTGCAATTGTACTGTGCCGTGCATATATAAGTAAATGATAAACTAACAAAAGAATTTCTGAACATCTGGAACATGCGCTTCAACAGTGTCTACGGACATACCAAGCAAGACTTTAAATGGTTTTAGATTATCCATTGAATATAAAAAATTTCTATTGTTTTGAGACCACTCGTTAAGCTATATCACTAATGACGTGAACAAATTTATGGTAGATATCAATATAAAAAAACTCTCCAGACAGGGAAATTCCTAAACCCCAAATCGCAAAAGTAAAACAAACCTTAAAAAGGATTCAAGAAGAGGTTTTCCTCAACAATGTCGAGTTCAAAAAACAAATGATGAAAAGGGTTTTTGCCTCTGCCATGCTACTCTAGAAAATATAGAAAGACGCAGTAGCATCTCCATCGACATTACCATCGCCATTGACTTTAGCATGAAAGGGGTTTCATTCCTCTACTCTGATACCGCAGAAAGTATACAGAGACAACAACATCTGCATCAACAATAGCATGGCCATTGAGATTAATGTCAGGTTGCTCCTTATCAAATATCTGACTAGACTCATCATCCTCATAAAATAACTATGTTGGAAAGTGATGATGATTTCCAGTCGTCAAGGAGAGTCGTTGGAATCCTTAAAGGCGATCACATAACCCTATTACATGGCCTTATATAGGGAAATATGGCCAAGAATACCATTACAATTTTCAAAAAACAAAAAAAATAGACATTCTAATTCGAATCATCTCTTAAAATTTTAAAAACAAAAAAAAATTATTTTGAAGCCGAAAACCAACGGTCCAGTTTGAATCAACTCTTCTGAATCTTTAAAAAAAATATATTAGCAGTCTGGTTTGAAAAACCAAACAACCAACGGTCCAATTCAAAAAAAGCAAATGATTCAATTGTTTTAATTGATATCCACATAAACAAGCAAAAAACATTAACTATTCTAACGAATTCAAAACGTCAAAGCTAACACACCCACCCATTTAGGCTCCTCGAAAAGTATTTTGATATATATCAAGTCAATTACATTTCAAAGATTGAAAATGAACTCTCAAAATAGAAAGAAAACAATTCTCAAGTTCTCAACGAAAACATTTCTATATATCAAAACCAATTACATTTTAAAAAATAAAAAACAAATCTCAAAAAAATAGAAACAATTGCATAACCTAAAGAATCATGGATTTAATATTCTTTAGATAACCCATAAAAATGAAATGATTTATAAAATAGATATATACTCATGAGAAACATAAATACACTACTTTACAAGGCAGTCCACATAATTAATATTTGAATGAAAAACTATAAGGATTAATTAAATTATAACTTTATTTTATATCATTATTAAATATAATAATAACTAACTATGTTAATAATCAAAACCCTGATTCAAAAGTTTACGGTCAACTTTCATCAAGTGTCAAAATTTGTAGTCAAATGCTGTCAACTATCAAAATCAAACGTGAAGTTCCAATTGGACAAAGAAAGACATGTGCATGTGGTTGGAATCCTCCAACCACACTCATGAACCTCTGTGTCTGTGGTTGCAATAAAAAATACATTGTAGCATCCCTACTACTGAGAACCAATACCCTAATCACACGTGTGAGCTTCGAGCCCTGCCATTGCGAACCTATACAAAAAAATCTCTGTGAACTACCTTAGACCTCTGAGAGCCAATCGAAAGAAAGAAAAATTATTGATAATCTCCAAATGAGGGTCACTTTATTTGTATTTATAGCCATCCAAGGGTGTCCAAATTTTGTTTGGGTCAACCTGACCTTTTTGTGCACATGGGGGTTTCCACATTAAAATATATTTTTCTTTAACCAAATTAAATTCTTCCAAGGGCTAGTAGAGGTCTTCCTTGATGGTGAAGATTGGTAAAAGAAGAAAATTTATTGCTAAGCTACCAAAATTAATGCTCCCTCTCGGTTAGGGAGAAATTATTGATTGCAACATATGTCCTATAAGAAATATTTCGTCATCGTCAAATGTCATGACTGCATATCTTGGCTTATCTCTGCTCATGTGCTTATTTTTGCTCATCTATGATCATTTGCCCATTTTTTCTTATGCTACTGTGCTCATTTGTTGAACATTATTGAACTTAAAAGAAGAAGAATTTTACATTGGAGGGGAGTCCAAGCTACCACCCTCTATTCATCGGGTGTGAAAATTTCATTACTAAAATCCTATTGTAGCAACTGCAAATTAGTTTTCTAATTGTAAGTTTAACAATTTACCTTGTACGACAAATACCAAATAATTCACACTACAATCTTCACAAATAAACTGTGGAAGAAAATAGCATTAGAAACTGAGAAAATACTAGAGCACACACATAAAAATTAACACATCTATTTTTTGACAAATGTCCTTGAAAATATCCAACTTTGGAAAATTGGCACAACAGTTGAGGGTTTTTATTATTATGCAGCAATGAGAAATTAAGAGTACAATCTAGATGCCAAAAACTAGCAATATTGTGTAGAAAATACTGGAAAAGATATCTTGAGGGAAATTACCCTCTCTCCAAGTAATCTCAACACTTGACTACTACTAAAAAGCAGGTCATCCTACAAGGCCCACGCAGGATCTGCATCAACCTGAAGCTACCTAACACATGTTTTGTCTGAATCAAAGGTTAATCAATCCATATTTCCTACTGCTGATAGTGGAAAATTCTTCTCTAGCACTCTGGAATCACTTCTTGACCTTTTGAACTGAGGACGTCTTCCCCTTAGAAAAAATAAATTTCTCTTTGAGGGTCTGTGTTTCCTCTGCGCAGCCTCCTTGAGAAATTTCAACCTTTCTCTGCAATGTACTACATTGTATCTGGAAAACTTCCTCTGGCCTCTCTTTCTCTACCCCTCAATGTCTCTGCTTCCTTCTATGGATTTCCGATAATTGTTCTACTCTCTGGCAATCGAACTTCCTAATGAAATCAAACTCCACAAACGTCTCAAGCGTGTTCTCCATATACCCATTGGCTTATTCTTATAATCCTCTATTGGAGAACCAGCGACCAATATTAAAACTTAATCAAGGGCCGAGATTAATTCCTAATTGATTCATGTGAGTTTCTAGATAATTCACACCTTATCTCAATTAATTTTGATTCATTAACTAGTTTTCCTAAATTTAGACATAGGAAACATTACAAAATAGGTTAATAATATAATTGACACACTTCTAGGAGGAGTTTCCAAAAACGATTTAAGGTTTATGGAGAACTCCTATATTCTAGCATCTCCACAAAGGTTCTATACTAGAACACATTTGGTGCTACAAAAACTAACACTCCCTCTTAGTGAAGAAAGTATTATAGTGTGATAGTGCTTTAACACCCTATCTCTATATCACCCTCTACCAAGCTAAGGATTTTTGGCCACTATGAATGCCTTCCACTTCCCACCAACCATTGCACAACTATGATGTTGCATCTGTGCTGCTGCTGACACTTCTTCCAACTCTACATTTTTACTAAATCTCCCTCTCATCTTTTGTTGTTGCAACAACTGCAACTGACAAGCATCCAAAATACTGAATCATCTATGTTCGATGCATTCATCTCTTGATTCCTACTGCTACTAGCATCTACATTGTCTACTAAAGAAACTACACTACTCCTTACTCTGCATTGTGACACTTTGCATTGCGTTATGCTCCTCATCACCTGACTGCTACTAGTATGCAACTGTCATCATGGAATATTATTGCAGCAACTGGCACTAATCCATCTTGGTATTGAATATTGTGGTCCCTTGTATCAAGGCAATGATCCATGAGGGAGACACCTCAATGAACACTGCCTATGTCTACAATCTCTAGGACTACAACTCCAAGTCACCCCACCTCACTCTTAAAGTTATGGTTGTCATCATAGCGATGTTCTCCTCCAACCTAGAGGAAAACTTTTCTATCTTGGCTTACGCTACCTCTTGGTATTGGTTCTCCTAATTGTCCCTCTTCCTGAGAGTTTACTACATAATTTAGTGACTGAGTTCACCACATATGAATCACTTTATCATTGACATGACCTTGTTGTTCTTCTTCTTCTCCCCCTTCCCCTAACTAGGACCTTTGGATGATAGGGCCACATCTTCTTCTTCCTTCTCACTCTTCATACCCTTGTTGCTGCTTCCGCTTATGGTACTCTTCAACAAAGCACATCTCAACTCCTGTTGTAGATCGCCCACATTTTGTCCCAACTTGGTAATGTGTCTCTTCCCAAGATAATTTGGAAAAACACTTTCCAATCCTCTTAGAAACTATTTAGTGCTAGATTTTCAAGATTTGTGGGTTGGGTTGCCTCCCCAATGGCTATCACTTGATCATGAGTCTTTTGAATCCTAGGGAGGAAGCCATCTATGCTCTCGCCCTTCTGCATCCTTATGCTTCTCAACTTCTCCTGGAAAAAAAACTTTTGATGCTCGGAAAAACTCTGATATAGCATGGAGAGAGCATCGCACATTTCATTGTAGTCCCTTTTCTAGATACATGTGAGACAATATTATCTCAGACTCCATCCAAGATCAACCACTATGTCTTCGTCATTTCTTTCTTGTACTCCTTCAGTTGATCTGTATCCTGGGTTACTGCTACAACATTATCCACATAGTCTTTTAGGTTGTATTCATCTAGAAGGAAGAACATCGTAGCCTTCTAGATAACATAGTTGGAGCTTCTTTCCAACATATCCTAATCTATAGGCCCAGTTGTGGTCATCTCTGAAACTATGAAAAAAACCCTCTTTCCTTCTTCTCAACTACTAGATCTTCTATTCACACTTCTTCTAGAGTGAAAATATATACTCACAACTACTTACAATTTGTAACATTAAAAGTTAGATATTTAAAACTCAAGATCCACTAAGATAATTTTTCCCTATCTGTGTGCTTTTCTCTTCCACCCGACATTGGTTATTTTACTAAAAACTATTGAAAATCACTCTACATCTAGCCAAAGAATTTGTTCAACAAAAATCTAAGTTATTGCTACTCCCTCTAATTCTTAGAATCACTATTTTGGGAAAAACGATTTTTCTACCACATGCAACTAAAAATTGAATTTTCCCAGCAATTCACACTGCCAAGCTAGGCACTACGCAACCCCAAAAAATTTCAGCCTTCTTCTCCATCTGAAAAGTGAAAGTCCCTTCTCCGCTTTAAGCTTCCTTTATAATCACTCACTCTCTAATACAATGTGAAAATTTAACTACTAAAATCTTTGTGTAGATCATCTTCTGGATTCATCGCATTAGGTTTCCTATTTTGATAGACGTTTCGAACAAGGAACGGTGGTTCATCTTCAAGAAATCTTATTGCAGTGACTAGAAATTGTTTTTCTAATTGTTAGTTTAACATTCTATCTACTACAGAAAATACCAAATAATTCACACTACAAATTTCACAAATAAGTTACAGAAGAAAATAGAACTAGAAATTGATAAAATAATAGAACACACAAAAAAAAATTAACACAGTTGTTTTTCGAGAGATGTCTCTGGAAAAACCAGCTTGGAAAAACCTGTGCAACAGCTGAGGGTTTTATTATTATGTAGTAGTAAGAAATTTTGAGCACAATCTAGATGTTGAAAACTAGAAATATTGTAGAGAAGGCACTCGAAAAAATATATGGAGGGAAATTACCCTCCCTCCAAGCAATATTGACCCAAAATGGATTTTGCATAGACTCCTAAGTCTAAGTGTTGCTCACTTGGGAAAACGAAAGTCCAAGGAAGTTCATGGAAATAGCTTCATTGAAGATATGTTTTCATTCTGAATCTACTGCAACTTGAACATGCAAAAATGGACTTAGGATGCAGAATTTATCGCAGAAAGAAGATACACTATGTTCTTTAGAAAAACAGGAAAAATCCTCTAAAATGGGTAAAAAACCCTTATAAAGGGAAATCGCATCGGACCAAGGCAAAAGAACCAACTTAAGCGGAAAGGGGAGAAACCCCTGACCGCTGATCCGCGACATATCGGGTCAGAGGTAGACATGAAATATAACAGAACACCCAAGCTGATGTGATACTGCGATTGCCAAAATTAGTGGATCAGCATCGGTGAAGGCACGAGACATAAGGTGGGACCCCGGGCTGAGCGATATTGCGATCACTGATAGCTGCATCAGCAGATTAGTGTCGACATCAACCATGCCATATGGAAAGACATCAGGTCTATGCGATATGTGATTGTGATTGATCGCATCGCAATATCGCCTCAGAGCATTACAACGGAGTGGGGCTAGTATAAATAAGACTCGCGATATCCGGACTGACTGGGACTATAGATGATATCTGATATATTTTGAGATCCAGAAACAGGGGTTTTTCTTTGTATTTTGTGATTTCGTTAAATAAACGAAATACAAAGGAATGCACCCGAATGCGATATAACCGGACCCGATGGAACTTATAGATGCAAATGCATAACGTTTTAAGTCCACCATAAATCCATTTGACGGTATTTCAGTGTTTTAATGTATTCTTACAAATATAAAGGAAAACACTCGAAAGCAATAAAACTGGACGTAGAAGGGAATTTAGGTGTGATATATATAATTTGAGTTTCATAAAGGTAGATTTTGGGCGAGCCTCAAACGGAAAATGGTTTTTGGATGGCTCCACCCATTCCCACATAATGAATGATCTGTGGCTTAGTGGAGGAATAGGGAAACCACCTTTTTGTGTGGGTAACCTCTGTACTCCTAAGCTGCCCGAAAATGCATGGTGACCAATGGATTAGAGATCCCATAGATCAATGGTGGAGAGTGCGATAGTGCCCGAAGGTAGACTAGAAAGGAATATAGGGCAGATTCAATGATTTTTGAAGTCCAATAAATGGCAGATTGGCGGATTTTCCTAAGTTTTATAGTATTTCTCTATGTACACAGAGAATGACTATTCTGAGGATTTCAAAGGCGCTGATGGTCCTTCCGTTACAGAATAGGTCGCTTCCATCCTGGAAGGCATTTAGCAATGATTTCTAATGCTCAGAGGGGGTTTTGAGCGGACAGAGGCTAGGAGTCAAAGAGCCCAGAAGAGGAAATGAACAAACAATTATGATTGGCCTAAAAGGCATAGAATGATAGAGACAAAGAGGGTGCTGAGACAAGAGCGCAAAAAGCTAGGCCAAAGTATGAAATAGAGGCAAAGAGAGCTAGAGCCAAGAGCCAGAGCCAAGAGCCAGAGCCAATAGCTAGAGCGAGAGACGAGAGCTAGAAGAGCCGAGAGCTTCAAGAGCCAAGGATAAAATGGTGTCTAAACCCATTGTTTTTTTGTAAAATAGTGGAGTTTAGCCAAGCGCTTGTAAAAGGATTTTGCCATAATCCCAAAGAGCCTAGTTGAGTTGACTAGAGCTCATGGAGATGTAGCCCAAGGGTTTTGGGTGAACTCCTAATTAAATTGCTATCTTATGTGTGTTGTTTTATTGCTGCATTATATCTGCTACTTTAGTGTTGTTATGTCAATTCAAGCAAATAGACTTAAAAGGACATAAATAGTCAACAATAAACATAAGCATACATCTTATTTCAAGCACATATTTAATTCTACATTGGTTAATCATAAAGACTTGGGAATATTTAAGCTTTGGAAGTGGGAGAGGTCCTTGTAAGTTAGACAAGAAGCCTAAGTGCCCGATTTTCAGATCATGTGGTATCAGAGCTTGAGATTGATTAACCACGCCTTCAAAACAAGGTTATACCAGAATGCTTGATTGACAGAGCAAAGATTTCTTGTCTAAAAGGTGTTTAAACAGTCAGAGGTTGATTATATGCTTGTTTGCAGACTGACCATTGTTTGAGTTTGCAGAGGTGAAGGGAAAGTTTTTGATAGCTCAATCCAGGAAGGAGGAGAAGGAAGAAGGGTTGAAGGAATTCTTCTTATCCCAGAGGACCTCAAGGAAATCCTTGAAGCACAAGAGGTTTGTTGCAAAAAGTTGCTAAATAAGCTCTTTATTAATCTTGTTTGAAGTTCTTTTGTTTATTGGCATAATGACTACTTCTACAAGTGTATCCTCAAGCTTCTCCTTCATCACAAGAGTCTTTAATGGAGACTTGAAGCAAGACTTGTTCATCACGATGGACAAAGTGAGAGAAATGTATGAGGATGGAAGGAAGAGCAGCGTACGTAGAGAGCAGTTGAATTCTGTGGAGGAAGAGAAGCAGGTGCTTTCTGACGGACTGCGGGAAATGGAGAGGCAACTTCATATTGCAAATATGAACCTGAAAATAATTCTTGAGTTAGAGTCACAAATATTTGTTGCCAGAGAAGCCTTAGTCAAGTATCAGCTTGAAGAAGAGGTAAGCCATTCTAGTTTGTCTTCAAATTCCTCTAAGAATGCTTATATTGGTTCTTTTGAAAAACATACCAAAGGCATAGGTTCCAAGGTAATGTCCAAGATGGGCTATGAAGGAAAAGGCTTGGGTATACATGCACAAGGTATTGTTGAGCCAATAATAATTGAGGAAAGGCCTAAGTATTTGGGTCTTGGCTATGGACAAGCTTATGGAGAAAGTTTCAAAGCTGGCATGAAGACCATTAAAACAACTCCAAGAAGGTGTTGCATTGCAGCTCTTCAAGAGTGTGAATGTTGTATTTAGGAGGAGTGCAATAGCTTGAAACAACATTTGTAGGATGCAGGTGCTCATAAGCACACACTTGAAGCAAAGAGTTGGGGAGACTCTAACATCCTTGAAGAGATTGATTGGGTTCCAAAGGGATCCACTTCTTCATTTGCTTCACCTCCTCGTGAAGGAAATAAAGGTGAAAGAGAAAGGTATAAATCTAGTTCTAATCATCTTCCTTTTGATTTTGCAAAGCATGATAAATTTCCACATAAGCATGTGAAAAGAATTGCATGTTCCTTTTGTGGTTTGGATAACCATCATGTTTCTAGATGTTGGAAGGCCACATATAGGAAACTTTTGAAGGAAAAGAATAAAATATCCAAAGGACCATTGGACAAGGAAAATCATGTTGTCAAGAGGATGCACATGTGTTGTACTTACTGCCATAAGCAAGGGCATCTTGCTGAAAGATGTTGGACTCTAAATCCAGCAATGCTTCCACAAAAGCTGAAGAAAGTAGAAAGAGAAGATGGCAGAAATGGAAAGGAAGATTCCATGACTGATATGTCTCAGGATGACTCACATGTTGATGCTGATGTGCAGACAAAGGTAGTACCTTTGAAAGGGATTGGTGAGAAATGGCTAGAGTTCTTATCCAATTAAGGTTGCATCTCTATTAATACATCTATTTGCATTTCCTTGTTAATGAAATGCAAGTTGTAGGTTCTTACCATGAAGGTGAATGGAAAAGTTGAGTGGGAGACTCACTTTATTGTTGCAACATTATATTTCATTTCAACTTCGAAAGTACAGTGTATTTAAGTGAAAGTTGAAGGATGAAATGCATGCATGAGCATGATGTGCATGGACACAGGGATGTTGATGTTTTCCTTTTTTTGAACATGTATGTGTAATTAAATTGTAGGGTTGATTGCGTTGACATGCATTTGATGCTATGTTTACTTGGGAGAAGTTAACTTGGTCTCCAAGATGGAGATAATAAGGAAGTGTTTTATCTTTTGAAAAGAGTCCTAATGGTCTTTTTCTACATGCTTGACTTGAAGAGTCATTTGTTTAAAGGCATGGTTTGTGGGCTTATTATCTAGTCCATCATTTGTATGTAGATGCAAGACATGGAGGTGTTCACAAGCTGTGAAATCTGTTTCTTTTGTTGAAGCAGGAGTTTAAGCCACCCAGTTGTTGTCTACATTTTTGTTGCTGTTAACAGTTGTTGTTGATAGCTTGTCAAGCAGATACAAATGAAAGTTTTGTGGAGTAGATGAACTTCACATTTGTTTCAGCCACCTCGGATCAATGATCAAGGTAAATAAGTTCAAACCACCTTCTAAGACGATTTCAGTAGAAGTTCTGCAGGAAGGCAAGAATGAAGAGTTGTTTTGTGGAGTAGATGAACTTCACATTTGTTTCAGCCACCTCGGATCAATGATCAAGGTAAAGAAGTTCAAACCACCTTCTAAGATGATTTCAGTAGAAGTTCTGCAGGAAGGCAAGAATGAAGACAACTCTTCCTAGGAAGACCAGCCCATCCAGGAAGGGAACTGGTCAAAGACTTTGGTTCAGATGCACTATGCAAGGAAAGTGTGTGGAAGAGAAAGAACAAGGTGTTGTTACTCTCATTTACTGTTCAAATCAGCGTATAAGTCTTTTGGAGACCAAAAGATTTTTTTAGTGGGAGGGCATGATCCAAAATGGATTTTGGATAGACTCTTAATTCTAAGTGTTCCTCTTTGAGGAAAATGAAATTCCAAGGAAGTTCTTCAAAATAGCCCCATTACAGAGATATTTTCATCCTCAATCTACTATAATTTGAATAGGCAAAAATGGACTTAGGATGTAGAAGTTATCGCAGAAAGAAGATGCCCTATGTTCTTTAGAAAAAGAGGAAAAATCCTCTAAAATGGGCAAAAAACCCTTATAAAGGGAGATCGCATCGAACCAGGGAAAAAGAGCGGAATTAAGTGGAAAGGGGAGATGCACCCGATCGTTGATCCACAACATATCGATTTGGAGGCATACGTGCAATATAACAGAAGACCCGGGCTGATGCGATTCTGTGATCGCGGAAATCGACAGATCAACATCGGTGAGGATATGGGACTTAAGGTGGGACCCCAGGCTGAGTGATATTATGATCGCCGATATCGGTGTTGGTGGATCGACGTCGGCATAAGCCATGCCATATGGAAAGACCTCAGGTCTATGCGATATGTGATGGAGATCAATCACATCGCAATATCACGTCGGAGCATTGCAATGGAGTGGGGCCGGTATAAATATGACTCGCGATAGCCAGACCTGATGGGAATATAGATGATATTTGATATATTTTGAAATCCAGAAACAAGGCTCTTTCTTTGTATTTCGTGATTTCATTAAATAAACGAAATACAAAGGAATGCACCCGAATGCGATATAACCAGACCCGATGGAACTTATAGATGCAAATGCATAACATTTCAAGTTCACCATAAAGCCATTCAATGATATTTCAGAGTTTTAATGTATTCTTACAAAGGAAAATGCTCGAAAGCAATAACACTGGACCCGAAGGGGAATTTAGGCACAATCTATATAATTTGAGTTTCATAAAGGTTGATTTTGAGCAGGCCTCAAGTAGAAAATGGTTTTGGGCTGGCTCCGCCTGATCCCACATAATGAACGATGCGTGGCTTGGTGGAGGAAGAGGGAAACCACCTTTTTGTGCAGGTAAGCTCCATACTCCTAAGCCACTCGAAAATGCATGATGACCGTTGGACCATAGAACCTATAGATTGATGGTAAAGAGCGCGATAGTGCCCAAAGGCGGACCTGAAAGGAATCTAGGGCAGATTCAATGATTTTTGAAGTCCGATAAATGGCAAAATGGTGGATTTTCCTAAGTTTTAGAGTATTTCTATCTGTATATAGAGAATGACTATTCTAATGATTTCAAAGCCACCGATGGTCCTTCCATTACAGAACAGGTGGCCACCATCCTTGAAGGTGTTTAGCAATGATTTCTAAAGCTCAAAGGGGGATTTGAGCGGACAGAGGCAGGGAGCCAGAGAGCCTAGAAGAAGAAATGATAAGATAATTCTGATTGGCTTAAAAGCCATAGAATGACATAGATAGAGAGGGTGCTTAGACAGGAGCACAAAAGAAAAGAGAGCCAGAGCCAAGAGCTAGAGCCAAAGCCAGAGCTGAGAGCCAGAGTGAGTGCTGAGGGCCAGAGTGAGCCAAGAACCATAAGAGCTGAGAGCTTCAAGAGCTAGGGATAAAATGGTGTCTAAACCGATTATTTCTGTGTAAAATAGTGGAGTTGAGCCAAGGGCTTGTAAAAGGACTTTGCCATAATCCCAGAGATCCTAGTTGAGTTGACTAGAGCTCATGGAGATGTAGCCCAAGAGTTTTGGATGAACTCATAATTAAATTGATGTCTTACGTGTGTTGTTTTATTGATGCATTATATCTTCTACTTTAGTGTTGTTATGTTAGTTCAAGAAAATAGACTTTAAAAGACATAAACAGTCAACACGAAAAATAATCATACACTTTATTTCAAGCACATATTTAATTCCGCACTGGTTAATCATAAAGACTTGGGAATATTTAAGCTTTGGAAGTGGGAGAGGTCCTTGTAAGTTAGACAAGAAGCCTAAGTGCCCCATTTTTAGATCAAATATAGGACCTTCACCAGTACTAAAAATAAAGTCATCCAACTAGTGTGCAGATGCTCTATGTTAACTTGAAGTTGCCTACCACATGTATTTCTAGAATTGTCTGTTAATCAAGTCGTCCTTCCTGCTACTGACAGGGAGAATTCTTCTTTGTCACTCTAGAATCTTTACTTGACCTATGGAACTGAAGACATCTTCCCCTCGGTAAAAATAAAACTTCCCTTTGAGGGGTCTGCACTGCCTCTATGCATCCTCCTGAAAAAATATTGACCTTTCTCTACAATGCACTATACTAAATTTGGAAAACTTCCTATGGCCTCATTGTCTCTACCCCTCGCTATCTCTACTTCCTTCTATGGTTTTTTGACAACTACTTCTACTCTCTATAAATCTAACTTCCCAAGGAAATTTAACTCAACAAATATCTCAAGTGTGTTCTCCATCTACCCATCCACTTCTTCTTATAATCCTCTATTGGAGTACCAATGACTAAGATTAAAACTCAATCAAGGGCCAAGATCAATTCCTAGTTGATCTATATAATTTTCTAGATAATTCACAGCATATCTCAATTAATTTTAATTAATTAATCTGTTTTTCTAAGTTTAGACTTCAGAAACATTAAACAATATGTTAATAATCGAATTGAGAGACTTGTAGTGGAATTTCCTTAAATGAATTTTGGGCTATGGAGAAATCTTTTATTCTTGCCTCTCCAGAAAATTTCGTGACTATAACACCTCTAATTATAGAAAAACTAACATCAGGGAGCCACTTTTACCACCTGTAATCACTGTCAATGGGGATCTCAATGCTACTACGTGTGAAACATCAAAGAGGTTATCACCAGACAACCATGGTCAGCTTGGAACTACATTGGAAAACACATCTCAACTTGGAATCCAATAAAAATAAGCAACATCCTATGGGACACTCTCACCCCAAGTCATCTCATAGGAAAGCATATATCTTCCACACTTTGTTGATATTCACAAAATGCCCATCAAGAATCATGTGGTAGAACACTTTGCATAATAAACTTGGGAGAGATTCCCAAATTACCAAAGGTAAGGATCATAGACCTCTAAGCCCTCTCAACCCATTGTCCAAGCTGTGAGTGAAAATTTGCAACAAGCCCAACTTGTGGGTATGATGCAAACTAGGATATACTGTGCTAGACCAAGATAGGGGATAAACATATTCCACCCTATAAGTAACAGATAGGGATACTATCATATTGTCTAGAGATCCCTTAAACTAAGGATCCCTCCATCTCAATTCCACACCCTATGAGCTCATACAAGGGGGAATATTTGGCTTAGTCTCCTCGATCAACCCTTCTCCCTATATATGAGAAACATATCAACATGATCATATCTAGTACTAATTTAAATGTCTTAATGAATATTTGAATCACACTGCCTCATATATTAGCAAGATTAGTAGTCCTCTGATTTCTTTTTCATGCAGTTCATCAAATCAAATATTATGTTAGAATAAATGCATGCCACAAAAGGATACCATATTCATCCTCCCTTTGACAGAGGCAACAACAACAAGCCTAATATTATCTCATATAGTAGCATTGTCTCAACACAAGGAGATATCTCAATCCTAGCAATACACAAGATTTTCTACCAATCAGATCCCACTTTTTATTATCATAAGGTATCATTGTCATATCCAAAACCTTCTTAAATAACTCTATAAAGAGATTCCTTAACCAAATTGCAAGACAATTAGTCATGCTAGTAACAATGTACTCAACCTCGGCCACGCTTAAGGCTAAAGACTCCTATTTCCTTCTCATCAAAATGGCATGAGAGTCCCAAGCTAAAGAGACACTGAAATGTTATCTTTCTGTCAATAATGCTCTGCATCCCAGTCATCATTAGTGTATATGTGCAATCATACATCCCTAGAAATATATGTCAAACCAAGATTGATCATCCCATGTGAATATCTGAAAATGTGCTTTTCGGCAACCCAATGTGTATGAAGTGACTTAATCATGAATTGAATCAGGTTGTTCTCTGCAAGATACATGTCTATATGGGTGTTCACAAGGAACATCAAGGCTTTAATCAATTGTCACTTTCCAAGTTAGGTTTAGCAATATATTTTGCATAACTTCTTGAAATTCAATCAAAGTTTCCAAGTATTTTCATTTCCTCGTTCCAAAAACTCTTCAATATCTTTATCATATATATTTTATTTTCCAAACTTCAGAAAGTAATTCATCATGCCATGATTTTTTTTTCAAACTTCAGAGGCCAACTCCTTCTTACCTTGATCATCAAAGTCTCATTACCTGTCAAGAATAGACCATCAACATATTAAACCAAAATCAATGTCATACCTTAGATCACTTTGAAGTAGATGTTTGGATCGACACACTTAGCTTCACCAAGTAACTATTAATGCAAACATACAAGGCTCAAAAAGTTGGCTTCAAACCATACAATGCTCTTTGAAAACATTATATTGATCAAACCAATATACTTAACCTCACACAAATCAATATTGTGCATATGAAATCAACCAAGTCATCTTATCAAATCTTAGATGACAAATCAAAACTATTCATAAAAGTTTCTGCCAATATGACTGTGGAAAACTGTTCAAACCAAATGTCGGGTAGAGCTGACATCCAAATACCAAGTTACAACCTTATATATTTCCATGTCAACAATTTTTATTTACCAAGAAATATCAAGCCAAACTTGATCAAGTCATCCTCATGATCATAATATAAATCATTTTTGTCACTAGATGAAAATGCATACACCAGGGATAAGTCATATAAGTTTCATCCATTCATTGTGAGATAACTGCATAGTGAATTAAAATTGTTTATACTTCAATTAATGTGCTAAATGCCTAAGGTTATAATCCAGAATCATTCATGAATGTGGGGGATCACTAATCCCACCAAGTCAAATAAGTCATACCACCATCATATCAAGGAAAATTTCCACTATCAAGTAGCAAATCTAATCAAAACCCTAATTTGTTATCACTGTGGATTCAAGCATTCCATAAGTCAAAACATATTTATAAACTATCAAGCATTATGTCAAAATTCTAAGGCATCATCAATTATCTAAGCCAATATTTCTCATCATCTATTTTGAGTCAAGCCAATAAGCCAAATCTTGTCAAACCCTTGCAATTGTTATCAAATATTATCATATACTAGCTCAAATGACTAGGTCAAGGAAAGCAACATACTGATATGCATATTTCAGTCTCATGCAAACATAATATTAGCCAAGAAATTCACATTTTATATTATAATTCAAACTTTATATTGATCCTAAAACTTCCCTGCTCATGAAAATTTTCATTATTTACTCCATGTATGTAGGTCTTTCATACTTCTGGTGCACTCTTGGTCTCATAGGATTTTAGTTTTATAGGCTCAATTACACACATAGGCCTTCTTCCATGCAGTTGAGAGGATTATAACTGAACCCTTAATCCTTTATCCCAACAGTTGAGACGTAGACTAGGAGACACCTTCTCTTCTCATATCATAACTTGCCAAAACTTCTTTAGCAATATTAGATGGTTATTCATGACCATACTTAATTCCTTCAACAATCATGTGTCTTCTATTCATTTTCTGCAATTAATAACAGATGTATAGATCTCATGCAGAGTTTCTCCCTCTGAATGAGAACCCACTTTAGTCATAATCATTCAAGACATCAGCTTGTCTATCATAATGTTGTCAGACATCAATAAAATTTTCAAATCATGAAGTCAAACTATATCAGGTTTTTTAAAAATTTATGCATCATATTCATAGCATATCAACATTAGCTACTTCATCATCATATATGAAGATGACATGAAACATTCATCAGAAGTTAGTGGAAAATAATTAGAATAGCTAATAGGAGTATACTTCAATGATCATAATCACAACATCACTTCTTTATCACATTATCCAACCATCAAGACAGGGCATCCAAATTTACCACATTGTCAAATTTACTAAGCTTATAAAAACCTAACAAGAAGGTCCTCAATATCAATCTTACTATTACACTTTTAACGTCAAGGTTACCATACTTATCACAAGCATTAAAAATAGTATCAAGTCATCATATACTAAAATCAATGCATATAGGAAGCTTCATAAAATCAAGAAATCCACCATGTCTAAAATATAAGATCCTTTCTAAATATCAAGTGTACCAATATATCACATGTACTAGAGATCATACTTACATTTCATATACATCCATGAGTCATTTATGAAGGTGATGTTATTGCCATACCCTAAACCTCAACCTGCCTTGCAATATTGCAGCTAAATCATGACGTTGAAACAATATACCATATATACTTTGTAGTGTTCATATACCTTTGCAGTTTGTATCTCTTATTTGTTATTAATAGCGGGAGCACTTTTTCAACTTTTCACCAGGTTCCTATTTCCTTCTCTCGTACTAGCTTTCCTCTTTTTGCACTAGCTTTCTTTTCCTACACTTTAGATGATCCTCGAGAAAGATTTTCTTATCACATGTCATTTATAGATTAGAAGCATTAGATACTCAAAGATTCATTCAAAGAAATAATCAAATCAATAAATATAAACAAGAATACTATGACAAAGAATTAACATAAATATAAAAGGTACTTAGCTTTGAAGGAGAAGTGGTCATATCCCTCTTGAACCAACCTTCAAGAATCGTTATTGTCTATTATCCATGTAACAATGATGCCTTCAATGATTCCATTGACCTCACAACAACCATGCCTAATTGAGGCTATCCTATCTAGGGCTATGCTTAAATATGTCACAAGTGTTAGCAAAACTTCTCATTGATCATGTTATGGTTTCAAAACAACAAAACACAAGCCTTTATCTTATGCTAGGGTTTCTTCCAAACCCTAACCGCATGATATCCATCAAACCATAATAACAAAATTGCCTAGGGTTTCCTTCAAACCCTAGCATTCTTTTACGTCTCCTCCCTCTTCTCTTCCTCTCATCAATGGTGTATTAGCAAGAGTGATCTCAATGACTTTCGTTTAATCTAGCTCTAAAACAATGTTAATTTTTCTTAGGGCTATATTTTTATTTTGCTTTAGATTATTTCATTTCTTCATTTACATGTTAAATTTACCCCACAACATCATAAAATTATTCAAAAACATATGTAATTATATAGAAAGAACAATATCATCATCAATACATCAAAAAATAAAGGAACAATATAAGAAAATAATTCACATCTAGAAACACAGGATTGGTCGGAGTTCAGGGAAAACCCCACAAGGGGGGAAACAGTTCCAAATTTCTCTTCTTATGAGATTGTCATTAAATGTTTTAGCAAAGAGAGAGTATAATGATTCATATCTTCAACCACAAAACTATCGAGAAAATTAAACTAAACAACATCCAAGAGATGAACCCAATAATGCTAATAATCAAAACCACGATTCAAAAGCTTATGGTCAACTATCATCAATTGTTAGAAGTTTCAGTCAATTGTGGTCAATTGTCAAAATAAAACTCTAAGTTCCAACCACATGAAGAGAGAGATGTGTGTATGGTTGAAACCCTCCAACTACACTCTTGAGCCTACGTGCCTGCAGTTGCGACCAACAAAAAATACAATGTAGCATCCTTGCAGATGAGAACTAAAAATTCTAATAACATGTGTAATCTTCAGACCCTGTAGTTTCAAACCTGTACAAACCAATCTCCGCGAATTACTTTAGACTTGTGCAAGCCAAAACGAAGAAAGAAGAATGATTTATTATCTCTTAATGAGGGTAATTTGACTCGTATTTATAGCCATGCAAGGGTGTCCAATTTCCTTTTGGGTCAACGTGACGTTTTTGTGCACATGGGGGTTTCCATATAAAAATATATTTTTCCACAAACAAATTAAATTCTTTCAAGGGATAGTAGGGGTCTTCCTTGATGAGGAAGATTGTTGAAAATAGGGAATTTGTCCCTAATCTAAAAAAATTAACATATAAGGGAAAATTGGAGAAAGAGAAAGAGAGGAAACAAAGGAAGAGAGAGAGAGAGCAGGAGAGGATAGAGAGTGAGAGAAGGGAAATAGAGAGAGTGGGAGGGAGACATGGAGACAGAGGTGCGAGAGAGAGGAGATATGGAGGGACATAGTGACATAGTTGGAAGGTAAAGAGAGAGATAGAGAAATTGACAGGAGCGATAGAGGCATGCCAGAGAGAAAGGGAGAGAGAGGAAGGAAAAAGAAGAGAACTTGAGAAATAAAACGAGAGAGGAAGGGAGAGAGAGAGATAGAGTTGGAAGAGGAGAGAGAGGGAGTGAAAAAGAAATACATAAAGAGAGAATGGTGGAGAGAGGGAGTGAGGGAGAGAGTAGAGCGGGAAAGAAGAGAGAATGAGAGAAGGAGAGAGAGAGATGTAGAGATTGATCCAACCTAGATATGGTATGTGTGTATAAAAACTATCCTAGATCCATCTTAACCCAAACTTTATCGAGTTCTGAGAGGGATCAAATCTCTTGAGGTGAAAACCTCTTTTTTGAGTGCAAAACTTGAGGAAATGTATGCACCTCAAAAGATTTAATTCCTCTCGTCACTTGATAAATCTCTGGATAAGATTAATCTAGGTTGGTGTAAGTTATCTATATATATATATATAGAGAGAGAGATAAGAGATAATGTTAAATTTTTTAATTGATATTAAATTAATGAGATATATATGATAATATTTGAAAGTTATAATGTTAAAATTTATATGGATATTAAGTTATGAAATATGATTTGATGAGTGATTGTTTTATTTGTTAAAATTTTATATATAAAGTAAAATTTTATATATATTATATATATATTTATATATATATATATAATTGGTATTTTTTAAAAGAATAAAATAAATAAGAAATTTATTTTAAATAAATTATATTTATGATAATGTTTTTTATTATTTTAAATTTAATATAATTATTATGTTACAATATAAGTTAATATGATTAATGTCTAGCTTGTTTGGGCCGACCCTTATGGTAACTATAAGAGCATGAATTGTTTTCTTTAGGAATAAAACTTAATTGAAGATAAATTTTCAGATATAAATATAAAACATGTCGCAAGTTTGGATTGATATTGCATCTTAATGTAAATGGAAGAGTTCAAATTTTAAATAAATTTATATATTTTTATTTTATTCATATATATATATATATATAATTAAATTTTTAAAACAATAATTAGTATATAAAAAAAAATAAAAAATTATTTATTAGAATAAAATAGTATATATATATATTATATTTACTACGAAAAGGAATCACTCATCTGATCTTAATCATTAAATCCACTTACTTTCTTTATCTTTATCTAATCTATATGTAAAATTTTGACATCAGCATGTTATATTTAAAAAATATATAGGCAGGTTTGTTATTATTATTGTCGAAGCTTACAGTAGGTGATGTGATCGACACGCAATAATATGTTTAAGATCCTTAATTCGTAGCTCTCGTTGATATATAAAAATTTAAATAAGAAACTATGAGACGTAGCTCTCGTTCATAAATGCTATGTATTTGGATTTATTCGATAGAAATATCGATATGGTGAACTTACGAATGGTACCCATAATGCCCGACAAAAGCAGGAATGCGCGGCTACATCAGTGTCAGCGTGAATACCTTTCACTTTAACGAACACCGCGATTCCACATGAAACATACGTCACTGCAACCACTTATTCATCCATCGCTTCCTCTATTTCTCCTATGGACGACACTACTCTCCGTCCATGGCAACATGAGAAGTTACTGTGCGGAAGAATCAGAGGGTCACTCTCCTTTTGCCGGCAATTGTGATTAGATTTCATGTATGAAATTAATAGCTCCTTCTCTATTGCCTGCCAAAGGAGAGTTGCCCTGCGATTGTTCTTTACATGATGCTCACTATTTCAGTACTCGATTCACAGTTTCTTCTATTCATCCCTCTGCATCCAGGCGGATGCTAAGGATTTAATTTGTGCGCACACAGTATGTGAGATATTTAATTTTCATGTCATCGTTTAGATTCTTAATGGGTTTCGTTGGAGCATTTGATCTCTATGTGACTGAGTCATAAAATGGGTTCGTTTCTGAGAATCATAGCACACACTGTTGCTCCATCCACATTTTGCTTCCCTTGAACAAATCTGTTCCTTTCCTATGTCTAGGGTTGACTTGCAGAGTTCTCCACTTGTATTTACAAAATACGTAGCTAAAATTTTGGTTCGACTCCTGTACGAATTTATGCGAGAGCTTCATCAGAATTTATAAGAGGGAGATTTACATGAGCATTTTCTCCTTTCTGTACAACGCAGAAGCTCAGCTTTTCGGAAAAAGTAGCTGGAAAATAAATTCAATGGCCAGAACTAATGGAAGTGGCTCAGTCTAGTTTAACAACAGATTGCAGTGACTTACTTGCAAGAACCAGAAAAATATGCTGCAAAATTATTGTTCATACATCAAAAATACCTGGCAAAGAGAACAAAAATTTCAATATATATACACTGTTCAGCTGGGCAAATACCATCCGACCAAGCATCTGGAACATTATGTATATATTCCAATATATACTATATACTATAGTTACCAAGTTCGGCTGTACCGGAAAATTCGTAAATTCGTTGATTCGGTTTCGGTCCAGTGATTAATTCGTTCGATTCGGATTCGATATGGTGGACTCAAAGCTTTCGACCGGCTGGAGTGGGCTGTCATTTCCGATATTCACGGTTCCAAGATCGGCTGTACCGGAAAATTCGTAAATTCGTTGATTCGGTTTTGGTCCAGTGAATAATTCGTTCGACTCGGATTCGATACGGTGGGCTCAAAGCTTTCGACCGGCTGGAGTGGGCTGTCATTTCCGATACTGACGGTTCCAGCAGGTGATTAGTGCTTCTGCCAGTTTGAAAGTAGAAAAGAGAAAAAGCAAAGATTCAGCATATTAATGGAACTCCGTAGCCTTCATGAAAAATTATAATTTTAAATTTTTAAATTTTCAAATAAGGTCTTATTGGGAACTAGATAGCTTTCGTGAAAAATTAAAATAATAGAAAGATAGTGTTAATACCACTATAGTTGTAATTTTTTTAATAGGGAAATTAATTAGCAAATTAGTAATTCTGGTATGAGAAAACAAAAAGAATGGTAACTTTTTAATGAAAGAATTAAAAACAGCGATTTCTATATTAGAAAAATTTATAAAATAACAAATGGCAAAAAAAATAATTTTTACTTTACCAAAAATTATAAAATAACAAATTAGTGGCAAACCAATAACTTTTTATAAAAAATAAACCATACTAATTTTTATTTTAGAAAAAAATTATAAAATGACAAATTTCAGTCCAATATTAAAAAAAATTATAAAATTTATAAAATGGCAAAACCTTAATTACAAATCCATATTGGCTATACACAAAATAATTGCAAATTTGCAAATTCATCTCTTTGTAAGAGAAAATTTATAAATTTTCATTAAAGTTTGAAATATAATAATTTTATATATTATATATCTATGTGAGAAAAAAAATAATATTTAGAAAAAATATAATATTTATTTTTTTAATATTACATTTTATAGGGTTAAATTTTTTCCCACTAAATAGAATTAAAATTAAAATTTTGTAGCTATCAAATTCAAATTTGATAAATATGATATCTACACGATTGCAGATTACATTACAGCCCGTCTGAAATTTGAAATTTATTAGTTTGAATCTTAAAATATTTAACTTCCCGACACGTATTCCATTGACTTCCACGACACGACTTGAGATTCGACCGTTCTTGAAATTGCTAAAGCGTCAGTTTTTCAATCGCACCTCGTATAGAAGCGTTTGCGTAAAAGCAACCAAATTTTTTATTAACCTATGATGTCACGGAGAAGAAACCATGGGGCCACTCATTCTCTAACTCTAATCCATACAAACTAAGCATATCATTTTAATAGCCCACTTCGACCACTCATCTACCGTTAGATTCCATTACTTTTTACATGGAACATTCTAAAAAGTTAAGGGTTAAGTTCTCGTGGTGCTTTAACGGGATAATGATTTTGGTTTTGGATAGAAATGATGGGCGAACAATATGCATTTTTGTTACAATATAATCATATATACCGTTATATTTAAATATTTTTAGATTTAATAGTTTATATATTAATCTATAAATTATTTATTGCCTCATAAGTTGAATGTGTATATTGTTTATTAAAAAAATGTAAAATGTTAATGAGATAGATATGTTAAATGGATTTATTTGTGTGGGTTAGAGTAATGATTATTGTATTCTCTATTAAATTTGATATGTATATTTTTTTCCATCATTATAAAGAATAAGTGAAATAGTACATTTGGTTTGGTAAATGTAAAAAACAAAAGGCTTTGGTACATAGATATTGTAATAGTTTTGGTTAAAAATTTATGTAAAAATAATAAAGTCACGGTGATGGGACAAGCATTCCAAGTTGAATAGTGGGCAACACATCTTAGTGTGGGTGTTTATTTTGGTTATTATGGCTAAAGAAAATTGGCAAAGGCAATGGAAAAGACATTAAAGGCAAAAAACATTTTTGCCACATTTATTTATGAAAATAAAGCAAAATAAGGGAATAGGGAGGTGAAAGCTTACAAGTTGCATCTGAGGAGTATATTGAAGGAAAATAATGGAAATTTAATAAAATAGAGGCCTCATTGATAAAAAGGATTCTCGGGATAAGTTGGCAGGCTTGGTTAGTGTAAGCTTAGTCAATTCAGTTTTGGAGTTGTCTCATTATTCTCTCTGTCTGTCTCTCTCACTTTTGGACACAGAGTTTTCTTGGAGCATTTTGGCATTGGATCAAGAAAAGAAAAGAAAGCAAGAAGAAGGAAGCAACAAGCAAGGAAGAGCAGGATCAAACACCTACAACATGATTCTTTGCAGGTATCAATTTGCATGTGTGATTTCCTTGCTAGATTTGGCATGCAAGGTATTGCATTGGTTCTTTACTATTATGGCATGGCTTATGCCAAGTGTGATAGTGTTTTCAACCTAGCCTTGACATTTCTGGATAGCCATGGTGTGATGAGATTCTCACGTTTTGGTTGAGCTAGATTGTTAGATGGATTCAAAGCTGAGTGAGGTGGATCTCCGAATGATAGAACACATGGCTTAGTGGTCTGTGAATCAGACTATGGATCATGGTAAAACCGCTCGCCTAGGAACCCCTGATCCAGACGGTGGGTTACAGTAAATCAAAGATTGTGTGCCTTGGTGGGCCTAGGAATCCTTGCCGGTGAATGGAGGGATATACGGCAAAGGCAATAGGTGTTTGCCCTTTATTAGGCCTATGAATCATTGCTGGTGAATGGAGGGATATACGGTAAAGCCTAGAGGGTGGCGTCTCAGTTTAGGTCTTAGTGATCCCTAGATCAGACTGTGGATTGCGATAAAGCCTTAGAGACTATGATAGAAGAAAATTCCTCACTGTGGAGGTGGAGAAATCATATGGCATTGATGCTTGTTTGACCTAGTGATCTGGTGGAGATCATGATAAATATCGCTATTACATGTTCATTGTATTGACCTAGTGATCCAGGATGGATTATGGTAAAGTTTGGGTTCTATTGATGAGAGTGAGGTGGTTTAGCCTCAAGATGCCCTGGTTGGTTCTTTTGGTTTCACTCCCACATTCATGCTTGGAATATGGCATGGGGGTGAATGGCTAAAGAGAGATTTCGCTCAGGCATTCTATGTTCGAGTGGAACATTGTAGTCCCATCCTAAGTTTGGATTTTGCTTCATCAATGTGAGGTCATTTCTCATTGTAATTCTATAAGTATTATATTGGCTTATATGTGGAGCATATGACTATGATTTCCTTGGTATTTTTGTTTCTATTATACTGGTTATGTATATGTTTTATGACAATGGCTATGTATGGCTCTCATCATGTTTTTAGTTGTAAATGAATGAACAATGTATCTATGACCTAATAGATGATAATGCAACAAATAATATAACGAAACAATTCTTCATAGGGATTCTCAAATAAGTATGAGACCCCTATGCTTAAATATCTTGTTTACACCTGTAGATTACTTATTTGTGATATGTTTAATGAAATTTTTGTCATGACTAATAGGGGTTTGGTTAATGGCTTGTTCAAGTATTTTCATTTTCATCATCATTTCCTTGCCATCTTTCTATTCTAAAGGTGTCATTGAATTTTGCGCAGTGACCTGGGCTATGAGCCTAAAAAAGTGTCTCAAATCCCAGGGACACTTGCACAACACTAGAAAAATACTCCCTGGATGTTGGCAGGCCTTATCATGAGACCGTTGAGAGCCTCGTGGACACTGTCAGAGCCATATCATGGTAGCGTCCAGAGGTCAAGTGGTCAAAAAGCTTAGTGCGACCTAGGGGCTAGCAACCTGAGTGGTTGGGATGGTTCTTAGGAGTCCTATAACGATGTGGAGGGTTTGTATGTTGTGTTTCCATCGATTCCACTTCCTTAAGGTTACATAGGAGGTTGAATCCAATCATAGTAGCCTTTCATCACATGTCTACCTCAGTTGGGTGATTACATAGGTAGATGTGGGAGGGGGGCATGATAGAGTGGTATCAGAGCATGTTTCACCACTCAGACTTGATGGGTTGTGTGTTGGTCATGCATTCATGTTGGTCGCAGGTGTGTTAATCATCATTGTGGTCTATGCGATTGTTGCATTTACATGGTGTTAATCATGGTTGCAATGATGTCACCATGTGAAGGTTGATAGTGTTGTTGTGGGATGTGTCATCATGAGTGTATGGTTGTATATGAATTTGTTATGCATGCATTGTCATGGTTATGGTATTGCATGTATGGTACATCAAACTTGCATTGTGAGGTCATTGTATGCAATTAGGTCATCATGATGTTATTGGTATGGTATGATGCTAATGAGTTGGTTTAGATAAAGAAGGAGGTGCAGATAATCAAAGTGAAGTTGCAACATTGGACCTCGAGGAAAAAGCATGTTGTTATATAGGTTTGTATGTTGGGCAAGAAGGTATGTAAGTTAAAGATTTTATATGCATTATGGTTATGTGTAAGCCTTTTATTTTATTGTTGTTATGGTTACATACATGATAGATGCTAGCTGATTAGTGTAGTCATATGCACGTGTCAGATATTCATAAATGATAGTAACATGTGGTTGTATGCACTGTTATTGTTGTTTTATGTTGTTGATGAATAGATTGTAGGTTAACTTGTCATTGCTATAAGTTAGTTCACTTAATGGTTGGGGTTATTTAATTTAAGATCTTGATGTTATATATATTGTGTTAACCTAGATTGGCCTATGCAGATTGTTATGGTTACGATATTCAGGTATGAGCCAAAATATTTGTGATATGGTATTCTAGTAATCTAGATTTACTTTGCATATGTGATTGTTATGCATGAATGAAAATTGTTTATGAGTTTATGATGTGAACATGTTAGCTAGTTACTGTTATGGATATCATGACCTTATTCATGGTTGAGATGATATGTTGTGAAGTTATATCATGCTAATATAGCTTGATTGTGTAGAAAACATAGACTCCCTTGATATGCATTAAGGTATGGTTTTTCTTATGTTGTATATTTGGTGCTTAGTTGTTTGATTATGTCATATAGTTGATTAATTTAACATGGTATGTTTGCAAGTTGGTTGGATGGTTAATGAATTGCAAAATATGAGTATATGTTCAAATGATCTTGCTTTAAGATGATTGTACTAACACATATGTGTTGAGACAGCTGATATGTACTTGAGTGTAATAGGTGACAATTGTAGCATTATGTCTGATGACTATGAGTTGACTATGGATTATGACATGGTCATTAGAATTGGCAAAGGTTTTCAAATTGATAGATATGATTTCTTTATATTTGGAACATTTGGTTGACATGTATGAGCAGTTGCAGGAAAAAAATATTGGTATTAGCTTGACAAGGTGATAGTTGATGTGTTTTTATAACTAATAGTTGGGTGATGTGATAGTGCATAGTAAGACTCAATTGCAACACAGTGAAAATGTAGAAGAAGGGAATTGGGAAAGAACTCATTTGGCTATGCTTAGAAACCCTAATTCCAAAGGAATGAGTGCTTTGCATATAGGAAGTCTTCTTAACCTTGAATTTGTCTAACATTATCTAGATATATCCTATATTCATGAACATGTATTTGACAGGTATGATGATTGGGTTCCATTTACGACTGAACTCATCAAGGAATTGGAGTTCCTTGAGAGGTGTACTTGCTCAGTTACATGGCAATGTGCTTGGCAAAACAAGATAAGATAACCAATGTATTGTTATTTGTATGTATGAACTGACAGTTATGTGTTGATGGATGTATGATGTGAAGGATTGCATGGGAAGAAAACTTCCATAAAATATTAAAGAAGGCTCGGGTTCAACTTTCCTTGGGAACCATGGGGATTGAGTGATGGAGTCTGTAGTTAGTCTTGTGCTTTTCATATTTTGTGAATTGTTGTGTTTGGTTGTGACTTTGTTTTTTGGTGCATGTCTATTCCACTTTGTTTGTGATATCTTGTTATTGTTTGTTTCCATGATTTTCTTCTTGTTTGCTTCTCGATTTTTCTTTTATTATTTTGAGATTCTTGGGAATTTTTTTAGGAAGGAGGAAGTTAACGGAGATTGGGGAGAAATGTTTGGTACCCTGTTGGCCATGGAATCCCCCCACAGCATGTTTTGGGGTTCAAAGCCCATGTTTTGGTCAAATGTATTGTAAGACTCCATGAATTGCGGGCGTCGAGAACGAAGTATAAGTTGAGTCATAGGGCTGTCCACCCTAAGTATTGTAATATAATGTAATGTCATGTCGACCTACCCATGGTCCAAAAACCATGGGATCGTATAAATAAAGCAAGGCTCTAAGTTGTAATGAAAATGAATTGAGGATATAGATGAATACGAATGGTTTGAGCATAGAGTAAGAGTCTAAGGTATTGGGTTGTAGTGGTAGGAAGAGGCTTTGCAACTAAGTGCACAGAGGCCTAGTAGAGTCCGCAGCTGAGTGCCCAGGGCGATGTCAAGTCTGTAATCTTGAACGAAGAATAATAAAGAGAATTTGATTCCAATTTCTGTGCATCTGCTTGTGTATTACATTCTTTACATTTATACTGCTTTTTTTATCACGTGCACTTATATGATTGCTAGATATACTGTTAATTATCACTAGTCTTACACATATAAGTTAAGTAATCAGGTAATAACAGGTTAATTAAGCAAGGAACTTGGGTATAATATGGATCGAGCCCCGAGTCGGGCCGTGTGAAGGAAACCTCCTAGGCTGCGAGGGACTAATAGGTGTGTGTAGCAATGTGCATGCAGGGTCAAACTGCGGACCGCTAGAAGCTCATTAGACATCCCTAAGGTGCAGAAACCTGGTTCTAGCACCCTCCCATATTACTTCAGATGACACCTCAATCCGTGCTCCGTGGACTAATGCCGAAAGGGTCAGTAGTACCGGGATTTCCTTCGCTAAATCACCTCTGAACCTGGGTCAAGCGCATACAAGCCAACAAATGGTTCCGTTGTCAGGACCAAGATCCACATAAGGGATGTCTAATGTCGTGCCACTGGCATCCCATAAAGAAACAAATTGAAGAGTGGTTGGACAAGAAGATTCACGAGTTCGTGGCGCAGGAAAAGAAAAATCCATGAGTATTTAAGGAACAGTGGTTGGAGCACTGCTTGTATATGGAAATCTACGAAATTTTCTTTACATCCTTTCCTTCTGAGCTATATGAGTGGATCGTAAAGCTAGTAGGTAATTAGGGAAGCTGTAGGCTTGACAAAACAATAGTGTGGACTCCAGAGTTAATGCACAGACTAGAAGCATCAGGAGATAGATTATGTGAGTTGTGGACCATTGGATCAACCAAATTATAGGGGGATTTATCACTGAGTTCGCGGTAGATACAACCATCAGCTACAATGAGTTAGAGCAATGTTTCTTAAAGGAACCGCAAGTTAAGTATATTAAATCTTTGAACACTTGGATTAAGATGTTATTGTGCTAAAAGCGGGTTATGCGAATAAATTAATGTTTGGGGCTACATGAAGTGGGGAGATTGACAGAAGCGGAGGTAGCAAAGAATTAGAAACTAGTCCCTTAATTTCATCCTAGCGGGAAAGCGAGGAAGAGCTCACGAAAGTTTCTCCGAGAAGAATGGTTAGTTTGATAAGGCAGCGAATTTGTGCTTACCACCACCACCTACACCACCACCTACACCACCACCAGTCTCACCACCCTCACCTCCATGTCCACCTACCCCACCTCCGCCACGACCACAGTTTGATATGGTGAGTGTGATCAAACTATTGGTGATCAAAGGAGTAGGGAATGAAGATTTGGACTAGTTCTAGTTCATAGTAAGGGTGGTATGGGAAGCACAAGGAGTCGTGGATGACAATATCAAAAAGGCCATGCTGGTTAGCATGTTGTAGGATCGTGCATTAACATGGTACATCAAGCATTCTAATGATCATCTAAACACAGGAATCGTAGAAATCCAGGTCACACTGAATAGGGAATTTAGCAGGCCAAAGTTAGAAACACATTCAATCATCAGGTTTAAGGAGATCACGATGCTCTGGGGTGAGACCACCTGGGATCTACACCAAAGGCTGAAGGGTACGATTCGTGAAGCTAATATGACTTTGACGGATGGACAACACCATGCATGGTTTGTAGCGTCACTTATGCCACACTTAAGGACAACACTGTTACAGCAAAAACTTTCTACCCAGGCTGAAGCTTTGGAGATGGCAATGAGATTGCATGAGACCCCTATACAAGACCCTGAGTTGGGAGTCCAAAAAATCCATGTGCAATTGTAAAATCTATATTTGGAGATGCAGAGTTTGAAATAGGATAGAACACCTCGGCCAGAGGCATGTGAGGAGGTATGGTGCATAAAATGAAATGGCCAAGGGCATGGCAAGGACCACTGTCCAGTGTTAGCAAATTACTTGGCAGGAGGAGGTCCGTTGCCGTTAATATGTAAGGCATAGGCAGGACCAAGCGCAACACCTACATTATGGTGCACGATCTATCAAATAGGAGGAAAGCACACTACGAATAATTATCATCTATTGCAGAAGTATACACAGACGTCCCAACAATTGGTTTGTAATTTTTGTCGGTTGGTAGGCCATGATGAGTGCACCTGCAGAAGCTACAAACTAATGATGGATTGAACTCCTGCCTACAGGGTGTAGACTGAAATGTGAGCCCTTGATCCAAATGCAGGAATGGCACGCACTGGATTTCAAGGGCGTAGTCAAGGTCGAGGTGGAATGGGACCAGGAAGGGGTCACAGACAGTTAATTTGTTATAATTGCACAGGGCCAAGGCACTATGCCTACGATTGTAAAAACCCGAAAAGAACATCATGTTTGTATTGTACTCAGTTTGATCATGAGACAGAAGACTGCCCATCGTTGATAGTGAGGATGCAGAAAAAAGGGGTACTTTAGCCCCCTCTGACTCAGAATTTGTAGATGATGAGGTCTGAACTGTGCAAAGAAAACCTGAATGTAAACATGATACTCCGGAGTGGTATAACCATTGGTGATGATAAAGGAAAGTAGTTAGAAGAAAGTGCATGGGTTCGCAAGGCTCCTACAAAGGAACCTGATTTTTTATTTAGAGCGCGCATAGGAGACATTCATGGAAGATAAGAAGAGCTTCACGGAGGCCTTCACTTTAGGTAGTAAGGATCAACTAGAACCAGGGATGGATCCTTCAATGCTCACTACCTTTCTAGAGATATGCATGAAACTGCTACGTGATAGCAAGGCACTAAAAGGACTACATGAACTTATCACTAGGTGCGCAGGGTTAGGAGAATCACGCATGGTTCAGAAACTTGGTAAGCATTCATTACGTACAGGAAGGGAAATGAGGTTGACTACGTAAATCAACGAGTATGAAATGGATCAGGTAATCTTGGATCTGGGGTCGGATGCGAAGGTACTGCCAAAACAAACATGGGAATGCATGGGCCGACCAACACTACAGTGGTCTCCTATTCAGTTACAAATGGAAAACAAATAGAATATTTTTCCCATGGGAAGATTGGAAGAGGTAACAGTAGATATTGAAAGTGCGAGCATGCAGGTGGATTTTGAAGTGATAGAGATTGTCGATGACAGTAATCCCTATCCTACGCTACTAGGAATATATTGTGCCATCGATATGAATGGAGTCATAAATCTGAAGAAGCACAAAATGATCTTTGAGAAAAAGTCACTACGCGCAGTAGTACATCTAGATCCAGCTGAAGGAGCGTGACACATTGTACCGGTGCGTGATGATGATAGTGATGATAATCTTGATTGTATTTACAAGATAACCGTGTGAGAAGAGGATTGGGTGAATTCGACTACAGATGGAAGGATTTCGTGGGAGCGCGAAAGCTCCTGTACTTCGGATTCAGACAAAGAGATGGAGAGATGGCAGAATCGGTTACACGATGTAGCAACATTAAATTGCAGCATAATGATTAGATCACTACACTGCATGACAATAGAGGCAAGGGATCTTCTGACATCTGATGGGGTGACAACGTTGGATGAATTCCTGATCAAATTTGAAAGTGCAGTACCAACATAATAGCGATGCGAGGCTTTGATGTGGCGCTGCGCACAACGCCCACACGACAGTGGGGTAGGCATCAAAGAAGCTTTGAGGACTGGCATGGATGTAGATGGATGATGCACCTATGATTTGGAAAACCACAGACGTGGCTAGTAGACAAGTATGACAGACACGATGATCCACGTACACACCTCACAAAATGGACCAAGGTCTACGTGGAAGAGCCATAACCTGAATGGGTGCATTTGTTCTATCATACTCTAGATGTTACACCCATGAATTGGTATACTCAGACAGAGCTCCGTTATGGCATGAGCGAATGCGATATCTTGCGTGAAGGATTACTGCTAACCTTCATGTTTGAAGATTATTGGTTGGATACTATTGATGATGCTATACAAGCAGTAAAAGCAGCTATCTTCAAAATACACCAGGAGCCAATGGAGTAACCTCAACCAGAATGGGCAACATAGCTGAGCTGCGCACTAGAGTGTTACAAGGTAAATGTTGAGGAGGATGATCAGGTCCCATGAAACATTAATATTCCGGAAATGGAAGTCTATCACGAGGTTCGGGGACCATCAATTGAGGACCTTGACATCACCACATTGCTAAAAACAAAGCAAGTAAACATTGGAATGGAGGTGGAGCAAAAATATGCAATGCTTGGGGACTATTGGGATGATGCTACAATGGATAAGGTCACTGAGTTACTCCAGGAATACCAAGACTTGTTCCCGACCAAAATTACGGATTTAAAAGGGATCGTTGGCGACTTAAGGATGGTGAAGATCACCCTGAAACCCGACGCGAAGCCAGTTAAGTAGTGGCCTTACTGCTTGAATCCGAAGTATAAAGAAAAGGTCCGCGCCGAATTAGACAAGATGCTCACAACAGGAATTATTGAACCAGTAGAAGAATCTAACTAGATGGTAGTACATGAGAAAAAACAGAACGATGAAATAAGAATATGCATGGACCTTAGGAAGCTGAATGACACCTGTGTACACGATCCATTCCCGACACCATTCACAGATGAAGTACTGGAGAATTTTGGCGGTTAGGAATCATACTCGTTCGCGGATGGGTTCTCAGGGTACCATCAGATCAAGATTGCACCAGAAGATTGGAGAAAAATGACTTTCACAATGGAATGGGGCTGTTTTCAATACATCGTTATGGCTTTTGGATTGAAGAATGCACCAGCTATATTTTCGCACATCATTGTGGCCATGTTCAAATAATACATCCACAAGTTCTAGAAGGTCTATCTGGATGATTGGACTATCTTTGGATTAGTTAAGCACCATATTGTGAGCTTACGCTTGAAGCTCGATACTTGCCGCCGATACCAAATTACACTGAACCTTAAGAAGTGAACATTCCTCATTCCATTTAGAAACTTGTTGGGGCATGTGGGCTGCAAACAAGGCCTGATGGTGGACCCTGTGAAGATTGCCATTATCCTAAATTTGGAAGCACCGTGACGTGTTAAACAACTATGTGCTACTTCAGAGCATAATGGATACTATAGGAAGTTCATCAAAAGCTATGCCCAAATAACAACGCCAATGGAAAACCTATTGAAAAGGGATGTCACATATTGCTGGAATAATGATTACATGAAGAGTTTGGATGTCCTGAAGGGGAAACTAGCCTTCACTCCAATCCTGGTCTTCCCAAAACGGGATGTGGAATTTCATGTACATGTTGATGTGTCATGTATTACATTGGGAGCCGTACTCAAATAGGAAGGCACGGAGGGCATAGATCACCCAATTGCATTTGCAAGTTAGAGATTGTCCAGAGTAGAAAAAGAACTACTCTACCACCAAACACGAGGGGTTGGCAATGGTGTACGTGCTCCAAAAATACTGACACTATCTACTCGGAGGACATTTCAAGAAGTAGACTGATCATTCCATGTTGAAATACCTAGTGAATAAGCATGTGTTGGGGGGGCACATATGCAGATGGATCTTACTCTTTCAAGAATATGATTTTGAGGTCATAGTCAAGTGGGACACCTAAACACAGGACCGGATCACTTGTCATGAATTGAGACGGGCGAGGAAACCGCGAATTTGGAGGAGGGACTACCTGATGCACAACTCTTTGTAGTGCGCGTCGTGGACAAACATTCTGAAGATATATCCCATTTTTTAACAACAGGGACTACACCAAAGGAATACACAGTCCAACAGAAGAAGGAATTGGTGGTGTACGCGGCGGACTTTTCTGTCATCGTGGGGAACCTCTACAAAATGGGAAATGATGAGATATTGCGAAGATACATACCTAAATTTGAACGAGGTCAGATCCTTGCAGAAGAACATGGGGGCACCACAGGAGGAAACTATGCAAGATATGTAACCACACAAAATATTTTTCGCGTAGGGTTATGGTAGCCGACCCTGCACCAAGATTCGAAAGCGCATTGTAAGGCCTGTGATATATGTTAAAGGACTGGAAAACCATCACGATGGGACGAGATGCCACTAAATCCACAAATGATACTACAATCATTTGAAAAATAGGGAATCAACTTTGTGGGACTGATCAAACCTCAGGGAAAGATGGGTGTGCACTACATCATCGCCGCGATGGAGTACCTGACATCATGAGCAGAACCGCAGCCAGTCAAGGACTGGATGACTACTACGGCTGTGAAGTTTCTGTTCGAAAATGTGCTGAAACGATTTGATTGTCTGAAAATATTAATGAGTGATCACAGAACACATTTCCTGAGTGAAACCATCAGCATGCTCATAGAAGAGTTCCAGGTATATCATTAGAAAAACACACCGTACCACCCACAGCAAATGGAATGGTAGAGGCATTTAACAAAATACTGGAGGCTGCATTGACCAAAGTATGTAACGTTCACCGAAATGACTGGGACCTACATGAATCAAACATATTATGGGTGTACAGGACAACGTGTAAGAAATTGATGGGACAGACACCTTTTCGGTTAGTATATGGCATGAAAGTTGTCATGCTAATGGAATACATCATACCTAGTCTATGAATAGCAACGCTCATAGGCATGATGGACCATAAAGCTCTGGAAGAAAGGCTCGTGCAATTAGAAGAACTCGAGGAAGAATGGCTTCTATCTAGATTTCATTAGCAGGTACAAAAGCAGTGTGAAAAGGCCTGGAACGACGACCATATCAAATTGTGCACCTTCAAGGTAAATGACTTAGTACTTCTTTATGATAGTAAGTTTGAAAATTTTATGGGAATGTTCAGAATGAATAGGCTAGGACCATACGTGGTTAAGGAGGTCATAGACGGAGGCGAGGTCCAGCTAGTCAAACTAAATGGAGAACCCTTCTTAGGCAAAGTAAACAACAATGGCTTGAAACCCTACATAGGTGGACTGACTCTCTGACTAACCGGCCAAAGCACAGTCTTAGTGCCCCGAGGAGTCGGACAAGGGTGCGAGACTATAAATACACGCAACAGATGTCAGTACCAAGGTAAGGGCATAATTCAGAAATAGATGATTCAGAAGCAAGAATGAAACAGGTACAACAGGCAGTAGCTCAGTGCGTTGCTGACATTCAGGCCGTCAGGACCATTTGGAGGGACTCCGTGCCAAGATCGTCACACCGACTGAGTGAGTTGGGGAAGAGTCATGATGATTTTGTTAGGGGCCTATTGGGCATGGAATCCCCCCACAACATGTTTTGGGGCTGAAAGCCCAAGTTTTGGTAAAATGTATTATAAGACTCCGCGAATTGCGGGTGTAGAGCGAAGTATAGGTTGAGTCATAGGGTTGTCCGCCATAAGTATTGTAATGTAATGTAATGCCATGTTGGCCTACCCATGGTCTACGGACCATGGAATTGTATAAATAGAGCAAGGCTCTAAGTTGTAAAGAAAGCAAATTGAGGAGATAGATGAATACGAATGGTTCGAGCATAGAGTAAGAGTCTAAGGTATTGGGTCGTAGTGGTAGGAAGAGGCTCTGTAGCTCAGTGCGCAGAGGCCTAGTAGAGTGTCCAGCTGAGTGCACAGACCCCTGCAGCTGAGTGCGTAGGGCGGTATCGAGCCTGTAATATTGAACAAAGAATAATAAAGAGAAGTTGATTCCAATTTCTGTGCCTTTACTTGTGTATTACATTCTTTACATTTATACTACTTTTTTTATCACACACACTTATATGATTGCTAGATATACCGTTAATTATCACTAGTCTTACACAGATAAGTTAACTAATAAGGTAATATCAGGTTAATTAAGCAAAGAACTTGGGTATAATATGGATCGCACCCCGAGTTAGGCTACACGAAGGCAGCCTCCGAGGTTGCGAGGGACTAATAGGTGCATTTAGTGACATGCACACAGGATCAAACTGCGAACCACCACAAGCTCAAAAGACATCCCCAGGGTGTGGAAACCTGGTTCTAGAACCCTCCCATACTATGTCGAGTGAGACCTCAATCCACACTTTGCGAACTATTGCCGAAAGGGTCAATAGTACCGGGATTTGCTTGGCTAAATCACCAATGAACCTGGGTTAGGCCCATGCAAGCCAACATATCCGATAGGTAAGGTAAGACCTAGATGAAGCTCAGTGCATGTATAAGGGAAGTTGAACGCAAGATTATGACATCCAATTGGACTAGTTGGGTCCATTGGAATAAATGGACGATGGCAGGATATTCATGGGAAAGGTAACGAAGAAAGCTAAGGTTAATGGAATTGAGGCATCATATGCCTTGGCAACGTTGCAAACTAATGTGCATTTCTTGCATGAATAAAGGTAGTTCTCTTAACCTTGACCTTATCATATCTATTTTATGCTGATGTATTGTTGGCCAGATAAATCATTCTTGCGGACAAGACCAATCTCCCTAGTATCAACAGATATCTAGCAACAAGCAGGACAAGCAAATCTATCTTTCCCTAAAGATGTTTTGATTCAAAAATAAAAGCTACAAGGGGTATCAGACCCTACCTCAGTCAAACGCTTGTTTGTGGCAGCTTTGTTCAAATAGCTTCAAGCAGTTCCCTTTTAATAACCTGCATACACAAACAAACACACATCAAATAACACCTGCATAGCTAAATAAAATAAAACATATTCATCATGAAGATCAAGGAGCTCATGAAATAAACCATTAAAGATAGCTTATTGAGAAAAACAACTTGTTTGTAGTAACTTCAAGAATAAAATAACCCTACAACCTTTGCCTTGATGTTGCACAAGCTCTTTCTAGGGTCCAGCAGGAATCTCCTCTACTTTGAAATGAAAGGTATGTGATCTCTCCTCTGAAAATATAAAAAAGGAAGTCTAATTTCCAACAGCATTTACCCTCAAGAATCTCAGCTTTCAACCTCCCCTACAACCAACCAATGCCTGAATTTATAGTGCAAATGGAGGAAGTTGCAAGTCCACCATTGAAGGGATAAGTTTGTCCTTCAATGGGATAAGCACCTCATATCATGGAGTTAGCACCCTTAGTTATGGAATGGATGAACCAAGGTGGAGCGGACTTGCCAGCGCAATATTCCTTCTAGAAGTGTCCAGAAGTGACCCAAGATGAGTTTTTAAGAATGAACTCATGCCTTTTTAACTTTTACAGGGGTTACAGACAGAGCGGTCAAGTTCGCAGGAAACATGACCATTGGGTGCGGCACTGTAGGCAATGCTAGGAGAATGTGCAAAACTAGGATTTGAGATATTTTTAAGGTCTTTCTCCCATTTTCAAGGCTTGACATGAAGAGCTAAGGCTTAAGACTTGCAAAGGAGGTATGTATGAGTGTTGATGGACTCACACAAACTGTAGAAAGTCATGGTGACAATTTTTTGTGTAACATGTATATATATGTATACATGTATGTAAGTATGAATGTCATGTTTAATAGGATCATCATGGATCATGATTATTAATGCTAATATTTATATGTATATATATGTATGTATCTATTTTGTTGTTTGACATGGCCGTTAGGAATCATTCTTGTGTAGGAATGATTACTTACATGGGTGAATGACATGAAGAGGTTCCTGGTTTATGAGGAATCAAGTGGAAGAGTAGTCATGACAAATATATGATATGAGTATCATGTGGTTATGAGTTGGTATTATGTGATTATATTATGTCTATGTTATGGGAATGATATACCGAGGGATACATTAGCAAAATGGAAGCATTGTGGTCTACAACATGTTGGTCCAAGCATGGATAAGACACTTGAAGCAGCGTTGCTTGGTAGAGATAGTGTGGCTTTGGATGTGTGGTACTATTGTTGTGCATATGATGTATATATTGTACATGTTACATCTGTGATTTTGTCCACATGCGGTGTTGTATATATATAGTCTGTGTACATGTTGTTTTGCAATGTTATGTATAGGATGGTACAAATAATGTTGTGTGAATATTTCATATGTAGTGTTGGGCATAGATGGTGCTATGTACATATTGGATATGCCGCGTTGTGTGCATATGGTGGTGTGCACATGTTGGATATGCAGTGTTGTGTAAATATGATGCTATGTACATGTTGGATATGTAGTGCTATGTACATGTGGTGTTGTGTGCATGTTGTACATTTGGTGCTATTTACATATGGTATTGTCTGGATGATTATACAAGTGGTGTTGTGAGCATGTGGTGTTGTGTACATGTTGTACATATGGTGTCGTGTGAAAGTGGTGATGTCAACATGTCGTGCATATGGTACTGTGTACATGTGGTGTCGTGTACATGTCATGCATGTGGTGATGTGTACGTATATCATTGTGTACACATTGTATAGGTGGTACAATGTACATGTGGCATTGTGTGCACGTTGTACAGTTGGTACCGTGTACATGTGATGTTGTGTACATGCTATGCAGGTGGTGCTGTGTTTAGGCAGTACTGTGTACATGTTGTACATGCGTTATTGGTGTGCATGCAATATTATGTGCATGTCATTTATGTTGTGTTGTGTACATGTGGTATTATGTATGTTCATGGTTTGATCGTGGTATAATGACGTGTATTCATTGTGTTGTACTCTATGTACATATATGTATTGTGTTATGCACTGGATGTAGACATGTATTATGTTGTGTTGTACACTTGGTGTAGGTGTATGTGTGTTATGTCAGGTATAGGTGGATGTATTTCATGGCATTGTATGTCGTGTGTGGTTGTATGTATGTGATGCACACTATGTGTATGTGCACATGGTTGAGGAGAAGGAATTGGGTGTTTGTCGAGTGAGGAAAATGATCTAGAGTAAGTGCAGAATAAGGACAAAGGTAGAAACTAAGGATTGATTAAAGGATAAGTACCAATATTTTATTTTAGTTTTATTATGCATGTGATTTATGATTCTGGTTTATGATGGTTACATGTGATTTATGATTTCGATCTATGATGGTTGTTTTTTGAGCTAACCTTATGTGATATATTTATACATGATGATTTGGTCAAGGATGCTAGTTTGAGTTGTTGTGACAGAATTAAACATGCTTGCAAGTGTACCTTATTGACAAGCTAACAATGAGGTATGGTTTGAAGTTATTTCAATTTATTTTAATCTAACGGAAGTTGTGTGCTTCGTACAACAAGCATGGAAATGCTCGGTTGGGTGGTTGAATCTGACTGCAAGAAATAACATCAATGGAAAAAGGAGTTGGAACATGCAACAATATGTTGGTAAAGTATTCAGGAGTAGGGCCATTGTGGGACACTAGAACCCAATAGTGTCCATTGATTTCCATGAGCATGCTATGACGAGTATGATGGTTTTAAGGTAGGTATATGCCTTGTCTTTTGACCTTCTGATGTGAGGAAGCCTTTCCAAGGGATGGATATCCTACGATAAGGGATGTCAGGGAAGTTGGGAGGTGATTGACTACACAGAAGACGGTGACCAAATTGCCTGAGGGACTGTGTAGTAGAGAAGGGAAGGTCGACGTATATTTGTTTTGGTCATTAGAATTTCCAGATGGAATAAAATGCACATTGGCGGTGTTCCCTAGAACAATGAGCTGATAACTATTCACTTAGAGGAAAAGTGGCACAAGATTGTAGCGTTGGACATTGGATGCAGATTTGACTTTGACAGTCGATTCTAGACTTCTTGGGAAGGAGGTGAATCATGGTACTATTGATTTTTTTGTAGCTTGGGAGGTACTCCAAGTCCTAGTGTTTAGGGTTTGGAGGGAAAAGTGCCACAAGTAGGCTTGTTGGCTTGAATTCCAAGCATGAGGTTTTTCACCCATCAATATTTGGGCCAAAATCACGAGTTTTTGTGCATGAGAAAATTTGAGGTGATAGAGCTTGGAATGCCGATTCCAACACTTTTAAAATCACCCAAATCAGAGCTCTAGAACTTCAGATATCAATTTTTGAAGTTGACAATTAATTATGGACAGTCAAGTCATGTAGGCTTGGTCAAAGAGACATGTCTCTTCAAAAAATTTGTGGAGCCCTTATTTTTTCTATAAATATAAGGTGTGAGACATTCATTTCACTCATCCATTGTGCATCAAATCATAGAGATATATCCATGTGGCAGTCGAGCTCTAGGAGAGGACAAAACAAGGGTAATTGAAGTATGTTTGGAAGCTGAGTTGTTGTAGAAGGACATCTGCAAGGTCTGTGTAATATGTTGGGTAGATTTCAAGTGCTTCAGTCTTACTTGGAAGTCCTAAATAGGAGCATAAGGATGCTGCATTCTTCAAACAAAATTTGAGGTATTTTTGGTGTGGTTAAGAGGGAGTTTTATCCCTGTTCATAAGGCCACAACCCTAGAGACTAGATGAAGTAATATGTAGGCCTAAACAAAGGTCAAGTGAGGGTGGTTTAGGGTTAGTTATTAGCCCTGAACAACAAAATTGAAGAGGGGGACTTGAAGGACTCTAGCCATAATAGAAAAGGGACTATGAAGGTGGGTTGTAGGGCTGATGTGGGTCACAGTCATGCCCTAACTAGAACACAAAATTTACAACAATAAAAATCTCAGTCCAAGATGAATGCAAAGGTACGTTTTGATATGTTGAGTTGATTTCGATGCTTGTTTGGATTAGAAATCTTTATATCCTCTACAAGCCAATTAGGAAGGGGTGACATATTAGTTAGCAGTCCTTACTAATGGGAAGATTCCATAGTGAAACTCAGTGATAGACCAGTTCAGATGATGAATGTTGGAGGATAGTAGCAACCATGTGATTGGGGTGACATGGATTTTCATAATTCCCTAATGAATGGATAGATGTTGTAGCAATAAATTGGAGCATAGATTTTTGCAATAACTCCTCTATTGTAGAGAAAAGGGTAGATGTGGAGAAGTTTGTTGGCAGTTGTGTGTAAGGGTCTCCTAGGTGTGAAGATGCACTAACTAGGTGCAGATGCTACAATGTGGACGTGGTCACAAGTGGATTGTTGGAGGGAAATGATGCACCAAGCAATCAAAAGGCTCCCCCTGACACGATAAAGCTATCGGCGATATCGCAATCGGCAATCCCCTTGTGCACCACTATCGCACCCATCGTTAAAGCCCCGACTCGATAAAGCTATCGGCGATATCGGCAATCGGCAATCCCCTTGTGCACCACTATCGCGCCCATCGTTAAAGCCCCGACCCGATAAAGCTATCGGCGATATCGGCAATCGGCAATCCCCTTTGTACGCAAGCATTGTACATATGCCTTTTGCCGATGCGATATCGGCAATCGGCGATCGGCGGCTTCCCCTGTTGAACGCTTAATGCGCATAGGCCTTTCGCCGATGCGATATCGGCGATCGATGATCGGCAATATTCAAAGTATTGTTAAAACTACCCACGCGCCCTTGCCTGATCCGATGCGATAAGGCACAGTTCTCAACGAAAAGCCGTTAAAGTGATTGGAAAGCCCGAGTTAATGACAATTAAGGCATAATCATCCCCGCTCGGCCGCCAGTATGCCCATTGCATGATTTAAAAGATCTTTCGGCAAATATTGCACTAATGAGCATTTATAAGGTGGCAGGTCCTATACGGTCCCTTAATGAATCCATCCCTTCAGATCTACCTATAGATCGTCTCCGCGCTGTTTTAATAAAAACAAAGTATATCAACGTTCTTCTTTCTATTTTACTATCAATTGTGAGTTTCATTGTTATCTCGGTGTTACGCCGAAACCACCTCTCTGTGCAGAATACAGATTTTCAAAGCAATTCAGGCATAATGGGTAAAAAGCAGAAGAAGGTTGCAGGCGTTATCGATTCACCAGCCACGCCACAAGCGATAGTAAACAGCAAGAAATGTTTGATATCAAACACGACGTGCACAAGCCTTGCCAGAACAACTTGGCAAGGAACTTATGATTTGCTAGAGGTCGAGAAACCTAAGCAGGTGGTAGAACAAGCTACCGCAGATTCATCCAAAAAATCAGAGTGCACTCTCAAAGACTTGGCCGACTCCTTCCTACATAGGATAGCGGCAAGAGAGCAAATGCTTCCATACACCG